>CAEFZY010041921.1:0-30643 GCA_903066815.1 Brachyrhaphis roseni
CACCTTCGTATCTGTGAATGTATAACGAGGCTACATCTTAAAACCTTTCTCCAGTTTACTTGTTGGGGCTTCGGATGGATGTACATTATTAATTGTTACCTTGGAAAAGCCCTGCAAACACCCGGTGTAAAGTGCCGTTTTCAATAGATGGGAAAGAATTGAGCCAGCTTTAACGGTTTGGAAAGAAAAGCTAAGGTATATTATTAAAACTTTAAAAACTTTTCCTCTGTACCGTCTGTATGTAGGCACATGCGGCTTATAGACCGGTGCGGCTTATGTATGTACGAAAGATGTTTTCTCTTTAAAATGTGCTTGGTGCGGCTTATTATCAGGTGCGCTCTATAGTCCGGAAATTGCTGTAATTATTCTGGCGAATCAAATGAAAAATAGTCTTGTCTGTTCTGTAGCAGCAACTTAAGTTAGCAGAAGAAAGATTTAAAACATAAAATGCTGTCAAAAAGCAAATCAGCTCCTTATTGTTTAGTTTTTAAATAAAAAATAATTCTGTTGTGTAAAATGCAAAATGATTCAAACGTTACTTTAAGTCTCAAGTTTGAAGTAGGAAAAAACTTTTTAAAGTTTACAAACAGATGACACATTAACTTTTAAAAATATTAGCAAATTAAATTTTATATTACATTTCACTTTCAGTCTCAGATTTGAAGTGTGAAACCGTGTTTTTATTAAATAGATATTCCTAATCTATTTTTCACTGTTTTTTGTCATTACTCTTATTGATCAAGAAGTTCATGCAATGTTAGACAAAGTGTATTTCCTTTTATAACATGTCAGATTCTGTACTATGATATGAATGAACTCAATGTATGTAGTAGTGGATGTTTCCCAGACTTTAGGTCTCTAGACATGTAGCATGTTATTGTTTAGAATAAAATATCAACACTGGTGGTAAAAAGACCATTTCTGCAGTTCTGCTGCTGTAGAACAGATTTGTTAAATGAAACCTGAGATGTTCTTCATTCAGTTCACTGCGCCACAGCAAAGGGAAAATGACACAGAGAAAACGCTGGAGAATAATTTAAAACCACTTGTACTCTTCTCTCTCTGTCTGTGTTGGCTACGCTTTACACAGACCCGTTGCCACAGCAACTGACAACAACACCGCAAATGTATCAAGATTTGACACCAAAAAACGCTCAAACGTTTCCCACAGACAGACAGGCCGTTACAGTTTCATGTTTTCAGGCTTGATGTTTATTCTGCAGTCATTAAGATTTTACTGTGATAGATTAGCTTCCACTGCTATTAGCTAAGCTAACACAGCAGTCATTGATTGGGTAATTTAAGCACCTGCCCTATTGATGATTTATCAGAGTTGGTGTGTAGGTTGCCTTATTATAATTTTTTTTTAACTGAACCGAAACACACTACATTCTGCAGCACATCTACTTGTTAAGGTTCTCATAGTCAAGCTAGCATAACTAACCTACTTCCCTCTCTCTCACTGTTTTTTTCTTAAGTAAAACTTTGTCCTGACGTTGTTATCTAGTTTTTGTACCGTTGACTATTAGTAGCAAAGCATTGCGTCCCTTTTTCTTCTAGATATCACGCATATATTTAAGATCTAGCTCGTTATGTTGGCAACTTCACCGCTAAAACCAGTGCTAGTCATCGTAGCAGAGCAGTTTTTGCCCTCCAGCTGGAAGGACGTGGGCAAGATCTTGTGTGTGTGACGTTACACTGCAACGTGTCTATATGACGACCCAAACCCATATTTGAGCCAGGTAAATAAAATCTATTACTATTGGGCTAACGGTGCTTAGCATTCATCAACAGCAAGGAATTTTAATTGCAGAATGATTTGCTGAATCATTGCAGCCCTGGTGCATGCTCATGTAGCAGCAACTCAAAGTATTTTGAGTTGTTGGGCGTGTAGCCACCTGTTCTCCAGCCCAGTTTAGCTCTCTCTGTCTTTGGCATGAAACTGCATTCAGTAGACATCTGAATCCACCTTCATATGAGAGACTTTCAACTCATCTGTATTCTCATTTAATGTCCAGACTGACAGAAAAGTCTGCTTTATTTATTAAAATCTTACTTTGGGATTGCAGGAGTTATTTCCCCCCATTCCTGCATATTTGAACCCAAATCCTTAATTTCCCGCTGATGTTCTGGTTGCGGCGCTTCGCCACATTAAACTGCAGCGAAAGAAACACAAACAGCTGCTTTCATTTTGCTTTAGGTTCATAAATCAAGTAGAAGAGAGGCGGTTTTGAGTTGCAGCACGTTTGAAAAACTCCAAATGACCGACTGATCCCTGCTTTCCGCTCGACCCGGTCCAGTTTCTGACAGCCTGTCATGAGTAATCATCGTAGGATTACTCTCACACCAGTAGACGGGCGGGCAGAGCTGTCTGACCGGCTGCCTGCTGAGGCAGCAGAGCAGCCCGGCGCTGAGCCTCCAGGCTGAACGGGACAAAGGGGGAAATAAGGGAGGCCTCTTCTGAAAAACAAACAAAAAAAAAACAGATTTTATTTATCTTTAGTTTTTATTTTAATTGGTTGCTATTGTCCTTTTGTGTTGGTGGTTCTGATTGGGTCTGTTTTTAAAGTTTTGTTCATTTTCTGGTTGAACTATTGCTATTTGGACAATTATTATTGGGAAGGATATTTTTCACTTACTTTTTACTTTCGCATAGTGTTACTATGGCAACAAAGTGTTACTTTTACAACTAGAAACATCTGATTAGCATTTCAAAAGCTCAGTTAATATCTGAACTTTGACCCCAAATCCTAGAGGACTTGCAAAGATGATCACAGAAAGAGAGAATGAGAAAGTTCAAACCATCTCTTCAAGTCTCTCTAACAACATAAACAGGAGATTTAAAGGAGTAGCAAAAGCAAAGGAGGTGGATCAACAGAGCTAGTCTATAACGATCACAGTGTTATCCAGGATGTGTTACCAGCTGCATTCCATTACAAATGAACGGAAAACTTTGTCAATATTCTGCTAATGTCGAAAAAATACAATTTTGCAATTGTGATGTTTCCATTAAAAAAGAAACGCAACTAAAATCCCACGTAAATAAGTCATTAAGCTACTTCCTGTTGTCTTCTTCTTCATGGTTTGCCCCAGTAGCAACATCCGGTTGTTGATCATGTAACGACCAGTCTGTCTGAGATGAAAAGATGGACTTAAAAAGTTAGTTCCACTACCTCTGAAGCGCTAATCATAAACATTAGCTATGCTAAAGTGCTATACCAACACGGTGTTTAGTGAAAGCTAATGCTAAAGCTCCAACCTCAACCATTAAACCGCATTTGTTCGTTTGTTGTGTGCTTGCCACTTGCTTAATAAAGTTTCTGTAAAAAAAGAGGAAATAGAACCGCTGTGTAAATAAATGTCAAAATAAGAGCATGAACTTCTAACTCACAGGTGTCAAACTCCAGTCCTTAAGTTGTCCTGCAGTTTTTAGATGAGCCACAGGTACAAAACACTGGAATGAAACGGGTTCATTACCTCCTTCTTGTGTGGATCAGATCTTCAGAGCCTGAATCACCTCATTATTCTATTCAGGTGGTGCAGCTGAGGCTCATCTAAACGTTGCAGGACAGCAGCATCCAGGACTGGAGTTTGACTCCCCTGTTCTAACTACGGTACTTGACAAATTCTTAAGTCAATAACCAAAACTTCCACACAGATATCAAGCTTTATTCAAAACAAATAATTTAGGCAAAACATTTTAAAGATTATTAGCGCGTTAGTGGACGTTTGCCCACCTGGTGTGAAACCTCCACGCCTTGCATGGTTGGTTAGACCTCTGCTATTCACCTAGGATAATTTACTCCCACATGAGCTCCTCTCTAAAGTCGTTCTGATGGGTTTCCTCTGTGTTTTATTAGGAGTCAGCAGCTGTAGGTTCTCCTGCCTACAGAGAAACTCACAATATTTGTTTAACAAAATGAGTGTACAGTGTAAAATAAGGGTGAAGCCATCAGGGGCTTTTCCATCCTACAGAGCTTTGCCAAAGGATTCGTCCCTGTTTAAAATTTAAGCAGGCATGAATCTCAGTAAAATTATTGATTATAATGTGAGGAAATGTGAAGACAAACCAGTTTATTTATCAGACAAGATAATGGAGCAGAAACAAGGAATAAGAGGATTATTAACACTGGCCTAACCCGCTCTTTAATATTCAGATAAATGTAGGGTAATATTTTAGTTGGTAGATACAGATTTAAAGCTGGTCCAGGTATGATGTGTTAAGGAGACGCCCAGGATGAGTGGGAGAGAAGCAGACGAATGAAGCAGCAAATCGACGAGGAGCTGAAGCAGCTGGAGCAGGAAGTCAATGACTGTAAGTTTCTACTGCCTGAGTGAATTAGGCCCCGCCCCCGCATCGTACAGATTACATGAAGTTGGTGTCGAACGTTTGTTCTACGTTTGTGCAGCAGAAATTTTCGTTTTCCGCTCATTTTGACGATGTGAACAAATGTTTCCAGAGGTCATGAAAGGTCAACCAGCCAGTCCAGACTTACAGTCAGATTGAATACGCTGTCAGTCAGCTGTGCTACATTTGTGCTGGTTTGTGCAACGACAAATTTTTGTTTGTGTCATTATAATTTTTAAGCTGTTTTAAAAATAAAAGTTTAAAGAGATCAACTTGCCTCTCTACATTAAGAAAATGAATTATGTTTGCACAGCTAAAGTTTTAGCAGTAGAGTTGTATGACACCAAACTTGTTTTTTGTAATTGTGGGGGTGACTGGTTGACCTTTGACATCTGAAGACATCTGAAAATATTTATTAATATCAAAACTTTTTGCACCAATTTAGTGGTTAGGAAACTTCTCTCAGGCGTTTTCAATCTGAAAACATGTCTGATGTGTTGAGTAACTGATTTCAAGTTTTTATTTTTCCTTAATTAACCTCCTGATTTCTGATCAAAGTTTCCAGTTCTGCGGCTTTTTCTTCTCGTTTTCATGGCTTCTTTCTCCTGTTTTCAGCGTTTTCCGAGTCGGACTTCGACCTGCGCCAGTCGGTGGTGTTCTGCCCGCCGAACCCGGACAACTCTGTGGAGGAGTGCCTCGCCGCCATGGGGCGCAGCGTGTCCCGGGAGCTCGGCCTGCACCTCTCCGCCGCCGTGGAGAAACTCCTGTCAGGGTGAGCAGAGCTGTGGAAATATTTACCAAAGAGTTTCACACGGTGAGCTTTCGTTATCGCTCCAAGATAATCGCTCAGCTCGCAGCCTGACGTGATCAGCACAAAGGCTTTAGCTCGGCCTGTTGAGATTTTTCAGTATTCTTTATATAAGCATTTATGAGGTCAGACACTGATGTTGGACAAGAATGCAGCAGCAGCTAACAATTATTTTAGTAATCGAGTTTTCTTTGGCCCTGCGACAGACTGGCGACCTGTCCAGGTGACCCTGCCTCTCACCCGAAACGTTCGCTGGAGATAGGAACCAGCACCGCTCCCCACCCCGCTAGGGTTAAGGGTGTTAGTGGGTGGATGGATGCATGTATGGATAATTCTATTGATTATTCTGACAATTAATTTGATAAAAAATATTGTGCAGATTTTTCATTTAACCACTTAAACATTTTTAGAAGTGGTTATGGTCCAAATAATAATTCAGTTTCTTTTTTAATTAAGAAAATAAACCTTTTGTTGCCTAAAAAGTAATAACATAGCATTCATGTAGTGAATTTGAACTGAGTGAAGCTAAAACTGCCAATTAAGGAGTTTAAAACATATTGTTTTTTTTTTTATTTTATTTGTTTCAAACAGGTTTACAAAAACAAGAAAATGACCAAGAACAAAATAATTAGCTTTCCACTACTTTTCTGTTTCAAATGGAGGAGGAACCAGTGAACACTATTTAATCCTCTTCCTATTGACAAACGGGTTTTAGTCTAAATAGAAATTTATATGTATTGTACAGTTTTGGCTTCATTACTGCACTCAACATGTTGTGTTTTTTCAGCAAATTGCCATTTTTTGAGTGTGTATTCTCCAGTTAATGATTAATCGATTAAAAAACTAGTTGATTATTTCAGTAATCGATTAATCACAATTAATCTGATTAAACGTTTCAGCTCTACTTCTTTTCTTTGCAGCCAGATTTAAGTGAAAGTGTTGTTTGGTGTTTGTAAAGCTGAACGTCTGCGTGTTTCAGGCCTTTGGACTACCAGAGATTTCAGAGCACGGCTCTGGATCTGGCCAAATACACCGAATCGTGCTGGAACAAGGTGAGCCTTCGGTCAGCGCTGCTTCTTTACCTTCCTGTCGTCATGTGACTCAGGTTCCTCACCTTGTTGGTCGTCTCTGACAGGTGTTGGTGCCGCTGCTGCTGCTGCGGGCCCTGCAGTTCGAGGGGAAGCCTCTGAAGACGCTGCTGCAGCTGGGGCTGCGCTGCCTGCAGGAGGACGAGGCGCAGTTCATCATCCAGCAGGGAGGATGGGTGAGTGTTCGATCGCAGAGGGGAAAAACTTCTGCAAACTGACCCAAAGGGATTCCTGTAGCCTCGGTTTGTGTTGTATTATGGGATGCGGTAGAGGAAATGAACTAAGAAGAGATGGCGGCGAGTCGTTTTCGTAAAGCGTAAAACTTTGAGGACTTCTCCTCTGATAATATTACCGGAAATAAAATCCAGAAAAATGGTTGATTCCTGATGTTTGACTGATTTTAAAGTCTGAAGATGTAAATGTGTTCTCCAAAAACAACTTCAGTCCAGAGTAGGAGAAGGGCTGTGACCTTTAACCTCTGTCATGTGAGACTGAAAACATGAAAACAGGACTTTCTGCATGTTTACATTCAGACCGACATGCAGTTGCTAAATTAGCCACATGAGAGCAGTAATGAGTCACGTGCTGTAGGTAGAGGCTGCAGAGAAAGAGCTGTTGGTTTAAGATGCTAAGACAGGTTATTATGATTTCTACATATTCTCTTAAAATGTAGAAAGGTCCAATCTTTAATTTGTGATTTATAAATTATTGAGAACCTTTACAAACCATTGGCTCGATCAAAATTCATTAATAAAATGAGCTGCAATAACTGAAACATTAAGTTGCTGCAGCTCAAATTATTGCTTTGAGTCTAAAATAATTTCCAGGTTCAGTTTATTAACTCAATCGGTAACAATCACTCTGAGTGTAGTCAATGCTGCTACAGGAAATCAATCAATCAATCAATCAGGAGACATGGAACAGTTTAACTTGAGGTAGGCTATTTATCACTAAAGGAAGTTAAATACACTTATAACATATTGGATTCAAATTATTAGATTCCCCAAAGTATTTATTTCACTTTTTAATGGAGTTAATTACAAGGTCTGTAATTAATCAGTCACATTTTAATTGAAGACTATATAACAACAAGATAAGCAACAGTTTCAGTTCAAAACTATTATTGCTGCTAAATTATAGAACAAATATCCAAATAAGATCCGTTTCTCCCGACATTCACAGTAACGAGCAGCGCTGGGCGAGATAAAGATATGAACCTGAAGATTTATCACAATATTTTGTGGGACTATTGTGAGAACAAGAAAACTGATGGCAAAAAGTATTAATCTCTAGGTTTTTAGGTAACTTATTGCTGTGACAGCATGACTCAAACACAAATCCTGCTCCTGAAAAACATTCATATTGGTAATGCGCATCTTTAGGTCACCAGTCACATAAAGACGTGTGATTTGTTTCACTGCATTTAATCCATATCAAATGTGACAGCTATTGATTAAAAAAAAGTTAAATTAGTAATCCCAGCAATGTGGACAGTTTTTTTTAAACATCATTAATCGTGATAACAATATATCAAAATTCTTATAATGAGAAACTATGATAAACAATACGATAGAGACCCACACCCACAGAAGACGGTTCCTTGTTGGAGAAGTAAGATTTGGAAGATGTTTTATTTGTTTGAGGCTACAGTTATTTAAAAATCGGACTGACTGGTCGTCATCGATGGCGAACGCTCCAGGTCTCGTATCGACGCCGTCGTTTCAGCTTTTGCTTTGGAGAAGTGAGGAGAGCGCTGCTGGCTGTAAACGAGGTCACTGATGAGGAGTCACGTGACTCGGCACGTTAACGCCGCTCCATTACCGCAGACAAAGCTGCATTCTCCCACAACGCTGCGTCACAGCTGAACAGATGACGGGATGGCTGATGAAGAGGAGGGAGAGGAAGGCGGGGAGGGGAGGGGAGGGCCGACCGGCTGACAGCAGCCAGTGGGAGCAAAGTTGCATCTCTTTCATTTTGTCGACTGCATGCTTGCGCCCGGCTCACTAACTGTGACCCGAGCTCCGTCTTGTGGCTCCTGTCCTGCTGGATCTCCGGAGATTTGGGCGCTGATGTGCGATCCGGCGCTGCAGGACTTTACGCCGAGGTGAGACGTTTTCTTGTGGAGCGACAAAAACCCAAACTCGTTTCCAGATGATGAGAAGGTTGCCCCTTCCTGGCAACATGGCCGCCGCCTCCGCTGGTTGTTTAGGCTTTTTTTTAGGGATGAAACTAACGATTGTTTTTGTAATCGATTAATCTGACAATCAATTAATCGGATAAAAATAGTTGCATTCTACAGATTTGTCATTGAACTATTTAAGCCTTTTTAGTACAAAGTTAGAAATGTATATAAAAAAAAGCTAAGAAGCCAATTATAATTTAGGCGTTTTGGTTAAAACATATTTCAGACAAAAGTTTTATCTTAAATGCCAAATGTATCTTATTGTATAGTTTTGGCTCAATATCTGCTCTGAATGTGTTTTTTTCCAGCAAATGGCCTTTTCCCTTAGTCTGAATACTTTGGTTTACGATTAATCAGTTACTAAATTAGATGACAATTATTTCAAAAATCGATTAATCACGATTAATTGTTTCAGCCCAACTTTGTTTCTCTGCATCGTATTTATTTTTTCGCACTCCAGGTCACGTATTTTCTCTGCCAGGCCGTGGCTAACGTCTCTGAGATGAAACCGGAGCAGGATGCTGGGTTTTGTCGGTTGGAGAGAAAACAATGAGGTTCATTATGAGCCTAATGTGGCTCACAGTCGGTTTGGCAGGAACAAAGCCCGGGTCGGGTTCTGCAGGTCCGGCAGTGCGAAGAATCAGCCGGCCGTCCTTCTCCCTCTGGAAACTGCTGAGCTCAAAGTTGACGTCAGCCGTTTTCTTCTGCGGTTTGAGTCGTTTGAATCCTGGAGAATGAAGGTGAAACGCTGTAAACCCGACAGCTGATATTCAAAGCAGGATATCTAAGAACATGCAAAACATTTCTGAAGCTCCGTTTGTCCTGCTGCATCCGCCTCTCGCTGCATCGAGCTCCCTGACTTACGCAAGCATTTCGCTCACCGGCTCCAGGGTGGAATACGTTCATCACGACCCGTCGCCGTGGTTCTGGATCAGCAGCAGAACCGAGTCGGCGCAGGACAGGAACAACATGTTGTTAAAATGTTTTAACAATATGCTAGTATGAGACCCGATCGTCTGGAGCCGAATTAGTCCAATAAATGTTGATTATGTGAGTCTCTGGGAACTGCAGTTGCCAAAACGATGCTAACGTGTTTCGTTTTGATGAGTTCAGGGATTTAATTTGCTAAGTTCTCCCTGTTTGTCAACCATCATGAGCCAAAGTAGAAGCTGTGGGGAGTTTTGTTGCTCTGCCTGTGCTGATCTCAGGTCAGATTAGAATTTTTAAATGACTGTTCAGTGAGAGTGAAAAACAAGCAGCAGATTCTTGGCTCCGACCCAAGAATCTGCCGTCTGGGTTTGTCTTCAGGCGAGGGCAGAGATCTGAACCTGGCAGCAAAACCCAACATAGGTTAATGTTTGGCAGCTGCAGCACAGTTCAAGGACAGCAAAACGCAAATCTGCACGACCGACCTGAAGGTTAGCTGGGATAAAACGGTAAAGCTTCGTGTTTGAAATGTCTCATCTGTGGCTCATAGTGACTTTCTGTTGTTAAACTGCCTTTAAATGTTCGTTAATGTGGGTGAAAAGCAGCTGATTGGCGTTGGGAAGGCCGTTCTGGAGGATTTTGGGAAGTGCTCCTGCTGTTCCACATGTAAAGCAGCTTAGGGAGAATACGGATGTTGGATAACGCTGGAGCGCTCCCAGATTTAATCTCTCTGCTCTCTCCAGCTGACATGCACAGAGAATAACCTTCAGTTATTTTCTTTTTGCAAGTTCTGGATCTTCTTTGGTTGAAAATGAGAGAGTCGTTCTTCTGTCAGACGCTTTCTGTCTGCTGTCCTCAAACCGTTTGTCCTTCCTGTCAGTCAAATGTCTGACACCGCCGGTTAAATCCTGCTCACCATCCACACCGTGTTTCAGGTTTTTATCATCTGAATTATGGACCAGAAAATCATGAAAATATTCACAACCCCACAACTAATCAAAGACTAGATGATATGAGTTAGGACAACATTGAATTTAACTTTGAGCTAAATAAAGTATTTTTGAATTGAACTACTATTTATATAAACATTATGGTGGAAACAGCCGGCGTCTGAAATGAACGTGTTAACCAGACTGAAACTCCTCTGGATCCTTCACAGGCTGAATGATTTCTGTCCTGAACCTTCTCCTCATCTGGGTATCACTAACTAAAAAGTTAGCTGTGCTAAAGCACTAATCATAAATATTAGCTGTGCTAAAGCTAAAGCAGTGATTTTAAACATTAGTTGTGCTAAAGCACTAATCATAAACATTAGCTGTTATAAAACTAAAGCACTAATCATAAACATTAGCTGTTATAAAACTAAACCACTAATCATAAACATTAGCTGTGCTAAAACTAAAGCACTAATTAATTAGTGACAGGAACGACCAAGCAGAAAAAATTTGTATTTCAAACCGAATCGAACTGGAATTGGGAATCAGAACCTACAACGTGAACGCAGCCATGAGTTTTCTGGTTCTGATAGTGTCCGCCACCTTGTCTGCCTGGTTCTGTCTGCAGGGTAAAGTTCTAAGCCTGGTGCAGAACGAGGACGAGGAACCCGCGGCGGCCGTCGCCGACGACAGCAACGACATCTACATCCTGTCAGAGGAGCAACAGCCCGACGCGCTCAGCACCGGCGACAGCGGCGAGCCGAGCGCCTGGCAGACGGACAGCCTGCCGGCGTCCCTGAGCGGCCACGAGTCGTGGGCGCAGGTCGACCCGATGGACCCCGAAGACGTGAAGGACCTTCACGGGGGCGAGGGCGTGGCGTTGGCCGAGGAGCGCAGCGAGAACAACTCCTCCAACTCTGACATCGTCCATGTGGAGCGGGAGGAGGCGGAACTCATGGAGGAGGGCGGCGACGAAGGCGGCGACGCCATCGAGGAGAACATGATGAGCATTCTGATGACCGAGAGCGACCTGGTGGCGCTGCAGGCCGAGTTCGGAGACCCGGTTCTGCACGCACAGCCGCCATCGTCCCTGGTGCTGCTGGAGGAGCCCGTCGTCATGGAGACGCCTAAGAGTTTGTCCCCAGAAGCAGAAGCCCCGCCTCCTGTTCCTGCAGTAGAACCCGACCCGGAGCCGGAACCCGCCCCAGTGCCTGTCGAGGTGGAGGCCACGACTCAAGCCGAGGTAATCCCACCAGAACCAGCAGAACCTGAAACCCCACCAGAACCAGCTTCCATCCCCAAGCAGAACACTGAGCCTGAACTGGAACCAGAACCAGAACCGGATTCCTCTGTGACCCCTGCGCCAGAGGTCCTGGCTGAAGAGGCCCCGGTTCTGGAGGTCCCCAAAGAGTCGCTCCACTCCCCGACGAGACCAGAACCAGAACCGGAGGAGGAGTTCCCGGTTCTGCTGTATGGCGGAGCGGTTCTGGTTCTGATCGCCGCGGTGACCTTCGGCCTGGTTCTGTTCAGGAGGAGGAGGTAGAAATATGTCCAGGTTTAAATAAATGTTCTGTTCTTGATGTAAAAGCTCCTCAGTGCCGGGTTTCTCTGGTCGGCCCGGTCCAAGAGAACCGGGCCCTGAAGCAGGATCATCTCTTCCTCACTCCGCCTTCTGTCCGTTTCTGTCTCACCTTTTATGATTTTTCTAACTTTTTCAGCAGCAAATGAGATTTAAATTTTTTGAAAAATGAATATTGATTAAATATTTTATTTTCTGTGAATCCAGGCAGGAAGTTCTGGTATAAAAATTATCTGTCGCATATTTTACTGCACATGCAACATGGTTTTTGTTTTTTGTGAATAAAATATTAAAGTTTTTTTCCCCCTAGAGACGAGTGGAAATATTTTAATATGAAGGTTTAATGTTCCTCTTCATGATGCTGCTGTAAAACAGGAGCTGATGGCAGAAATATGGAAGACAATTCCTGCCATGAAAGAAAAAAATAAGTACGGGAAGTCATAATTACAAGGATAAGTCATAACTTTGAGTTTTATTGATAAAATGGACAAATTTAAAGTAATATGTACAAAAATAAGGTACAATTTTGAGTTTTAAAGGATAAGTCACATTTACAAGAATTTGTCAAATTTGAGTTTGTCATGTGTCGTAATTTTTAGTTTTATTGATAAAACTTGTGAATATGAATAGTTACAAGTATGGCCATTGTAATTTTGAATTTTAAAGTAAGTTTTAATTACATGTTTTAAGTTATAAGTTCAGACTGATGAGGAAACGCTGTCAGTGTGGGGTCTAAATTATGGGATATGTTGTTACCATGGTGATTAAAGCAATCCTGCTGGCAAATGAAATCAACCCTCATTGTGGATCTCAACCATATTCTTGAATAGGATTTACTTCACAATCCTCTACAAACTTCCATCTTTTTTTTCCTTGCACACTTTTGCTTCCACTAAACTTTCCATGAATGTGCTTGCACTTAGCGCTCTGAACTGCCAGCTTCTTCAGCAGTGAACTTTTTTTAATTACTGAAATAAATTAATTTTAAAAACTTAGGAATTTCCTAAATTTGGGGTATTTTTACTCAAGTTTAGTTGATCATAACTCTGAATTTTACTTTGTTTGGCTAGTTCACTTCCTAAGAAATCTTTTTTAAGATATGATTAATCTGTAAAAATCCCAGAGTTGCAACAGTTTGTTACATAACAACCATCTTTCATGCAGAGCCTTCAAAGTAAAACCAAAAGTCTGAGCTACAAACTTCTATCTTCTGCTAAAAATCTGAAACCGGAACAAAAACGATGAAACCGTTAAGTCAGAAGTTGATCTCTGGCTGTTTATTATTTACATTAATTATAAAATATGAGCTCAATGCAGATGAGAGCTCCAATTAAAGTTTAGTTCTGGGCAAACCAGCCCTAATGCACAGACAAAAACAGTTTGATCATTTAATTCAAGTACAGAATATACATTTGCATGCATATTTGATGCACGCTTTAGTAAACAGAAACATGTAAACTATGAAACAAATTCAAGTGTTAACTTTCAGTTCCCTCTTTTTATGAATAATTCTTCAGTTTCCTTCCATCAGTAACGTTTCTACAAACACGTCTGGGCTGAGGGGGCGGGGCCATACCCTTCAGTCACTTCCTGTGCTGCAGGAAACTCATCTGGTCCACCGATGGCAGATGAACCGGACGGCCGTGTCGAAGAGGCCCTTCAGCAGCCGCGGAGCCTGGATGCAAACGCCCTTTACCAGGGTCAAGGTCAGGGCCACGACGACCTGCTCCTGGGGCAAATCCTTCAGAGAAACCTCCCTGAGCAGCCGCTCCACCTCGTTCACAAGATGGTTCCCCAACTGATGGGCAGCAGACAAACAGAACCGATCAGAAATCGTTTACCCAGAACAACAAATCAGTGACAAACAAGCAATTAATCATGATTAATCAATTAGTGAAATAATTGGCAGCCAATTTTTTAATCGATTAATCGTTAATGGGAGACATGCTGACTGGAAAAAAGGAAGTTTGCTGCGAGAACAACACACTGAGCAGATCTTAAGACAAAACTGTACAAACATATAGACATTTTACATTTAAAGGGACAGTAATATGTTTTCCAGGCTCATAGTGCCATTTTATTTATACTTAAAAAGGAATTATTTGCATCTTTTTATATATTTCTAAAATTGTATAAAAAGGCTCAAGTGGTTCAATGAACAATCTGCAGAAGGTGCCAGTTCTTAAATTTGATTAATCATCAGAATAACTGATTAATCAATAACTAAAATAATTTTTAGCTGCAGCCCTATAAGGAACAGAATTCCCAGATTTCTCTGAGTTTTCATTTTAAACACTGTTAGTTCTGATCTTTGCTGCTGTTTTCTGCAGCGGTGCGGCGCAGAGCTCACTTCAGAAGGCGACTCGGAGACATTCCTGGCCAGGTTCTGCGCCGCCCGCGCCACCAGCTGCAGCTCAAACTGGGCTGCGATCTCTCTCAGCTCCTGAGCAACGGCCTGGATGTTGATGACTTCCTGCTGGCCTCCTGCAGAAACAGATAAGACTCAGGGCATCAGCGCCATCACTTCCCTCCACAAACTGCTGAACGGTCTGGACTCTAATGGAGCTCAAACCCCCATCAGGGCTGACAGGACGGCCGTCTGCAGCCCTGCAGGATCTCCACTAAATTCTCAGGTTTCCTGCGATTTTTGACACCATGTTGATAAAAGCAAAGCTGAGAGGCATTCAGAGCGTCTCCCAGACGCTGGATTTCACCAACATGGGGAATTTGGAGGATAGTAGATGAAGTCAAACTGATTATTGTGCTCCTAAAAACTATCTGGTATTTTTATTTCCTTACTTGTTGACACTTGAGCAATCTGTTCAACTAGTATAATAAAATCATGGAGCAACTATGGGGCAAAAGAAGAAACAGTACAGCATATTTTTGTAAAATCTGGATTTTTTTCTCACAAATGCACTCCTCAAGTTTCTATAGTTCAGAGTGATGTCATCGCCCACAGCGGCCATCTTGTTTGCCAAGCATGTTTATTAAGACTTGGAATGCAGGTCAACTCTATGACGAAGTAAATTTTAATTTATTTTTTAACTAGTCATAATATTAAGAGAATGAAGTAGTAATTTTATGAGAACTCCAACATGAAAAACAAAAATCCAAACTGTGGAATGTTGAGAATCTTAAGAAGATAATACTTATACAGGTGATAATCTATTTTGAAGAAAGAGCCACTTGAACCAGGCTGGTCACATCAGATCTGTATAAATACATTAAAGATTTTTTTTCTTAAGAAAAAACTTCTGTCTCATTATTTTAAGATGTTTTCATCTCTATCTGGCTAATATTATTACTTTATTCTCTAATTTAAAAGAAAACTTGTAGCTTTACTCTAATACTTCAAAGTCAGATTCTGGTAGATTTTTCTCTTTAAATTACCTCTGAAAATATTTTCTGTTATTTGTAATTCTTCCACATGCCCACTAAGTTAACATAATTGTTAGTGGTCATAATGTTCTGCCTGACCAGTGGGCGTTCTTATATCACATAAACAAAACAGGTTTAGATGTAGAACTGAAGGGGAAGTCTAAAACTCCCAACAGTATCAGAGTTGTCTGATTTTACTTTCAGTTTCCTGGTTTGTTGTTGTTGCTGAAAATAACTGATCAGCTGTGACCAGCCGCCATGGGCGGTTCTACACGGGGCCCAGTGCCCTTTTCTCATCAGATAATACTAAATAAATGTATTATGATTATATTAAGTGGCACAGAAACAGTAGCTAATTGCTCCTCTTTTCTAATGTATTTTTTCCCTTCACAGATTTATGTTAATTGAATAAAAACAGGTTCTGCAGTTTTAATTTCAGCTTTGTTGAGACAAGATCACTTTCCATTTCCTAGATCAGTGATCTGCAGCTCCAGAGGAAACATTATCATCTGGAGGATAATATATTCCTCTGGTGGGAATATTATCCTGTTGTTCATTTATTTTATTTTTCTATGCTCCCCTCACCATAAAAAAAGCAGCAGGCCCCAAACTGACACCCCTGGTACATCTGGTCTAGATCCGCCTCTGCTCTACTGTCTATTGATCATAAGTTTGAAAACCAGCTTTGGCTGTGAAAATTAAAGTCATCCTCCAGTTTTTTGTCGCTACTGTTTGTAAAATTTGACGCCCAGGCCTCCCAACGGGAGACAGAGCTACTGACCCGGCAGTGGGAGCTCCACCAGCGGCAGGATATCCTCCAAACACCCGGTGACGTTTCCAGGCAGATGTCCGTCTGTCTGTAGCTCCCCGTGTTCCTCAGCTTCTACCTCGTTTCCATTATCGTTGATCTCCCGGGATGCAATCAGTTCGTTTCCTTTGGAGCAAAGCTCCTTGTTGTAATTCAGGTCTTTGGAATCAGGTTGGAGGAAGAAGAAAACCACCAGAGCGGCGCTTTGCCGGTCCGCTAGAAACCCCAGGTCGCCCATTGGCGATCGGTCAACATCCGCGCTGATCGATAACAGGAAAAACCAGCGAGTTTTGAATTGTTTGGATAAACCAACTAATTCTGAACACAAGTGAGATTAAATTGATGATAGGCGTTAAGGAAACCCAGTTAGAACCGTTAAAACTTTGATGTTAAATGAGGAAAAACAAGAAGCTTTATGCTAACTTTGATTAGCATAAAAAAGTTAACTTTAAACTAAGCTAACTGCTAACAACAAATCAACACTAAGTTTCATAAGAGAAAAACAGACTCACTCGCGGCTTCCTGTTGTCTTGAAAACATTCAAGTAAAAAGTTAAGATAGTGATTTTAACCGTGGAGCTTTAACCCGCAGCCTTGCTGCCGCATCAGCCGCGGCGACTTCTTCCAAAGATTGTTGACTTCCTCAGTCTTTTAACGGTGCACGAGTGTATTACGGTAGTCAAGTTTCAGGCGTAAAAACATCCTTACACGTATTTCACCCTTCCAATTAAGAAAAGTTTATATTTTTTCCATTTTGACTTATTTTAATAAGAAACAAAATACAAGCGGCAATATGTCACCTCTAAAGATTTTTGTTTTGATCTGGGTACCGTAATGAGTAGTATACTGCGCGATTTAAAAAAAAGAAAATAACGCATGACGCATTCACTGGACATAGGAATTCTTCCAACTAAAGAGGGAGGCTTGTTTATTTACTGTAGTTCTAATCGCCAGTTAAGTAATCACTGGTATTTGAATAGCTGAGATAAACGAGGTTGTAGTTTGGGTAAAATAGCCTAAATATCCAAACGGAGCGGGTGGTTTAAGCAAAATTGTAAAAATGGACCAATATGAGAAAGTTGTAGGGAAACAAAAACCAAAAAGAAAAAAAATAAGCCAGAAAAACAAAGACAAGAAAATGTCAATATATATTTTTGCACGAGTTGTTACTATTTAAAATGAGGTCTGTTAGAAAGAATTATAGAAATAAGTTATGTCAGTGAACTGCCAAACTCGTGACTTTACAGCTGGATGGCTCAGGACAACCTCAGATAAGAAAGGGAAAAATCCCTCCTACTGGAAAGTCCCTTCAAAATAATAAAAAGCACAACTTGGCAACAAACAAAAAGTGAAATTAGGATAAAAATTCCATGAATTAGAAAGAAATTTAAATGTTTATTTACAATTTTTAAAAAAAGAGGATAAAAGTCAAAGTCCAGCCAAGTATGTTGGATTAAAGCAGTTACAGGAGGTGCAGTAAACAAATGAACCTCTGTAGAGTTTCAGTTCCACAAGACTGAACACGTCGCCATTTCTGCTCACATTCCTGTTAGGTTGCTTCACTTTGTATTTAGAGCCACAACTTTTAATGGATACATTTCTCCAGATCATCACGAACGTCAGACTCCGTACCCTGGACAACCGAAGCTGACAGATCGAGCAGTTTTCCTGCCAACGAGTTTTCTCCCTGTTCTTGGTACAGAGCCCACCTTGCTGGGAGGTTTCAATGCAGCGGAAAGGTTCTGCTTCGGGGACAACGCTGCCTGCCGTGCCTCCTGGAGCTCCCTGCGTAAAAATAAATACAATTAATGAGAAGCATAAAATAAAAGCTCATTTCATCCTAAATTCATGCATAAAAATATATTCAGATTTATGGCTGTCGACCTCTGACGCCCCCTGGTGACTGCAACAGTCTGCATCACTTCTACCTGAAGCTCATTTGCACCATGAGAGAAAAAAAAGTCAAACAGGAAGTCCTAATTATGAGTTCTGAAGCCATAATTTTAAGTTTTGTGTGGAACTTGCACAGTTTGTAATAACTGTTATGTATATTTACAACTTAATTTTGTAACCAACTGTAAAACTTGAAATTACACCTTTTTCACGTATGTATGACCAATTCTTGTAAATATTACTTGAAAACTAAATTATGGCATTCATTAGCACCTGTTCAGTTTGAAATGACAACTTTTAAAACTCATACTTACAACTTATTTTCTTGTAATTATGAGACTTATGAGTCTATGACTAACACTTAATTTATCCTCGTAATTATGACTTTAAAATAATACTTAACTAATGTCAGTAATTGATATCAGTAATGTCAATATTACCGTCATCAATAATATTGACATTAACTGTCAATGCCCAAATGAACATTAAATTGTCAAATATTTGACAATTTAAAAATTATGATTTTTAAATTAACATTTTAACAGTTTTGATTTTTAAAGTATATGGATGATAAAATTATGAATTTTATCCTAATTATGACATTAAAAATGACAATTACTGTAATGATTTATTCTTGTAATTACTTTAAAGTTTGAAATTATGACTAAGACTTGTAGTTTTGAATTTAAAGCTTAGTATATCCATTACTGATGTCAATAATATCGACATGTTACTGTCAATATTTTTGACACTTTAAAAATTATGATTTTTTAAAATAAAGAGTAGAAACTGGCTTCCATAGAAACACATTTCTCCTCTGTAGTAACGCCAAATCTGTCCAGAAGGTGGCAGTCATCCTGCCTATTGTATGGTAATACCATGTCTGTCCAGAAGGTGGCAGTCATCCTGCCTATTGTATGGTAATACCATGTCTGTCCAGAAGGTGGCAGTCATCCTGCCTATTGTATGGTAATACCATGTCTGTCCAGAAGGTGGCAGTCATCCTGCCTATTGTATGGTAATACCATGTCTGTCCAGAAGGTGGCAGTCATCCTGTCTCCTTACTTCTCCAGCATGGCGGTCCTGAACTTCTCCACGTCGAGTTCCCGCTGCAGTTGCGCGTTCAGCCGCTCGGTCTGCTTCTCTCTCAGTGCCGGGTGCCTGCAGAGCTCTCTGGCAGACGGACGATTCACCGGGTCCGGGTCCAGTAACGACTGAGGGGACAAGACAAAGAGACAGACCGGGGCATTTAGATGGGTGGAGGCTCCAAATTCAGCCAGAGCTGAAACGGTTAATCTGATTCATCGTGATGAATCAATTATTCAAATAATATTCAACTTATTTAATAAATTAATCGTTAACTGGAGTACACAGTCTGAAAAATGGAAATTTCCTGAAAAGCTCAACCGGATGAGGACAACTGACTGTCGCCTCGTTACTCAAGTTCCACAGGAAATGAACAGAGAGAGAGATTTCTAAAATAAAATTAATTCCTTTAAAACTTTGAATATAACAAAATAAAAACCTGGAAAACTGAGAATCTTAAAACATGTTTGGCTAGAGAAAATATGCATAAATTGGCGGTTTTTGATATGGACAGTTGCCCAGGGCAGCATCACAGAGGGGAGGGAAAATAAAATGCATCTCATCTCTCAGTTGGTTCCTGAATAAGTTTGCTACTTCTTGTATGAATGTGCAGGGGAGTAAATTTACCTTAATTGCTGTTGAGTTCTGCGAGACTACATTACCTGCTCTCTGCTGTAAAAAAATAAGATCAATCAATAGAACAATAGATTAGTAATACCTGAAGTAAGCCTCTGAAAGCGGGAGAAAGCTGCTGCGGCAACAGGGGGAGCTGCCCCTCTCGGAGCCGGTGCCACTCCTCTCCATTAGGGGGCAGCGGAGCGGCGCCGGCCGCCAGCAGCACCGTCAGACCCAAAGCAAACATGTCCGCCTTCGGCAGGTGGGCGTAGTTCTGAGGAGGAAACAAAACAGGAGGTCAATGGGAGAAAGCTCTTCTGGTTTACTGGCTCCACAGCAGCAGGTTTCCATTACAAATGTTCACTAAAATGGTGGCAAAAAAAATAAAAAATTGCAATTGTAGTGTTTTCATTAAATAAGATGGCCGATTAAAATCATAGGTGAATAAGTTTATTCAGCCAAGTCGTTAAAAAAAACAAAACAAAAAAAAAAAACCAGACGCACCATCGTCATCATCATCCTTCTACTACTTCCTGTAGGTCATTTCAGCAAGTAGCAACATCCTGTTGATCAGGTGACTATGGTGATGTGAAAAAAGTTATTCCATTGCAGTTTTGCAAAATAAACCATTTTCTATGCAGCTGACAAAAGATTCAAGGATTTTTATGGTCACACCACTTCACAATTTTTGCTTGTGGTACAAAAAACCACAAACTGAGATTTTTTTTTTTTTAATAGACTTGTTTCCATAAAGCAAATTTATTTCATAAGTCAAATTCATGCAGCTAGCGAAGCACCAAGAGGTTCTTCACCTCGTGCAGAACCTCTTTGGCCAGAAAGCGGCTGTCCCCCTCCTCGACCCGAGGCCGGCTCACTGAGGTCACATGACCCAGGTCACCTGCAGGAAACGAGGATCAAACAGAAAACAAAATGAAATCAGAGCTTTTAGTCAAACAAATAAATTAATGATAATCCTCGCCTTAATGCCAAAGATGGGACAAAAACATGGATGATGTTTTTATATAAATTGAAAACTCCATAGTAGTCAGAGTTTTTTTTAAATTGGCCCACTTAAAGTACCACATTAAATACCAATTTTATAGAGGACTTTGGCTGAAGAGTACTCCTCATCTTCCCCATCACTCTCTCTCCCTGTAGCGGCGTTGGGCTGCTGGCAGATGAATATATTACCTAAAGGAGAAAGCAACAGCTTTAGTGAACAGGAAGGCTACATGTAAAGAGAGAGCTGCAGGTTTGGGGAACAGGAAGGCTGCAGATTCCAATATGAAGACAGAAGCAGACGGAACGAACTCGGTTTGATGTCCAGGTGGACCAGACTGTAGCTGTGGATGAACTTCAGACCCATCGCCACCTGCAGCAGCAGATCCTTTAGCTCCACCTCCGTCAGCAGCTCACCCTGCGCTGACTTCTTCACGACGGAGTCACTCAGACTTCCACCTTAAATTAGAAAAATCAATTAATTGTTTATTACAGTAACTCCAATGAAATCAAATCTTATTTTCTGTAGATTCTCCCCACACAAAGTGGTTTATTTCTGTTTATTTTGAGGATTCAGGCAATAAAATCCCCAAATTCTGTTTCTATATCAAACCAGACCAACAGCAGGATTAGCAGTACAGACCAAACTGAACTTTATCTGGGCTTCTTCTGCATGAAGCCCTGCAATTAAATTTATACAAACACAGATTTTGTTTTTCACAATAATGCATAACTGAGAGACTATTATATATGTTCTTCAAAAATGAAAAACATGGCGTGATACTAACACCAACCTGCAGGTGGCAGTATTTCCTCTGCTACTCCACTGCTGCCTCAGCCTGACTTGATGCCCAGTTAGTTTGTGGTCAATGTGGCGAGTGACAAATCGAGCTATTCAAGATCTTTAAAGAATAAAAATGTTTTATGCGATCTGTCTGCTTGTTATTTTTTAATCTATATGTGGATTTTGGACAGGCGTTTAATCAGAAAGAAAATATTGCAAAATTTCTTGCAAATATTTCTAAGGTAGTGCTACAAAAATCTGACTTTGACAGACAAAAAGAAAACACTATTTTTTTTGTCTCTAAAAGCATCACCAAGTTTGGAAACTTCACTCTGAAATGCAAACTTTAGATAATCTGATCTCCTTCACTCTAACATGGATGGATGGATGGATGGATGGATGGATGGATGGATGGATGGACGGACGGACGGATGTCAAACTGTAGTTTCCTGAGGAACTGAATGTTTTCACTAACAAGACATTTATCAGCCCAAGCTCCACATCTCCGACCTCTGACCTCCATACTTAATCCTTCCTGTATTTCTGATGCGTCCCTCACCGTCACAGTATTCGTTCTGGATCAGCATGTGGTCGTCTTCTGCCCAGGCTGAATAATATCGGACAACATGAGGGTGGTGGCCCAGCACGGCGTGAGCGTACACTTCCTTCAAGGCCAGCTGCCTGGGAGGAAAACCAAACATGTAACACACCGAACTGACCCGACCCGACCGGCGGCGAGCCAAACTCACTCGTTGGCGGAGCCGGCCAGGGGTCGCCTGGAGCGCTTCACGGCGTACAGACAGCCGTCCAGCCGGTTCACGCATTTATAGACGGCGCCAAACTCGCCGACGCCGACGCACTCCAGCTGCAGGAACTCGCTCTCGTAGCGCGACAGCATGAAGGCCTGGACCGCTCGGCGCTGGTGGGACCAGAAGAGAAAACACTTCTAACAGCAGCAGAGTATGGAGAGAAACTGGGGTCGTAAAGTTTGTTCCAAGTACAAAAAAATACAAACTGAAAAAAAGACACGGATTTGAATCTAAAGATAAAATTTCAATCTCTAAATGAAATTTGAAACCGAATAAAGCTTTGAAACCAGAAAAAAAAACAATTTGAAACTGAAAATAAAATTTTGTTCTTATTTTATCTTAATACTTTTTTCCAGTTTCAAATATTTGATACTGAAAAAAGAAAACTACTTTGCAGATTCGAGTGTTTTTTTCTTTCACTTTTTTTCTCCCACTTTCAAATTAATTTAAGTTTCAAATCTTTTTTTCCCCCCAGTTTCAATTTTCTTTTCTTTTGAACAAACTTTATGGTCCCAATTTAGCTCCATACAGAGCATCATGTAGAGGAAGTCCCAGATTCTCTTTGATCTCACCAAATATGGTGCTACTTCCTCCCTAAAACAACAGAAAAAAACCCCAAAAGGTGTCTGACAGCATTCAGTTTTCATTTCCCTCAGAGGAATCCCGGAAACAGAACTGGCAGAGTCATTTTGGACAAAACGAGGCGCCAGCTGAAGATGACAGAGCCGATGATGAAGGATCAGCGGAGGAATCTGATAGGCTGGATTATTTTCAGCCGTGGGCCTCGATAAAAATAGTCGTACCTTTGGTGGGAGGAAGGCTTCATCATCCTCTTCAGATGACGCCAGGCTGTGCTTCAACCTGGAAGATTTTTATCAGAACCAACATAATCTCATGAAAATTAAATAAGAGATCACATTAGTGCCATTTTATCTGTCCCTCATCAGTCCCGTTAAATCCAGAATATAATTCCAATTCTCCTTGTCGCACATAAAAGCCATAAATAATCAGCTCCATCATCCATCACTGATCTGAATGTTCCAGATATTCTTAACTAGATACTCATTTTCATTATATAATAAAAACCTGAACATAACTGCAAAGATTAAAAGAAAAACATGCATCCCATCCCACATGTTATAAACAATTCAAATTTTGTTGTGACACTACTTTTGTCATTTTAAAGTGCATCTCTTTTTTGCTTATTTTTTAATTCTTCATTTTCTTGTCAAACTGGTTATTATTTTGTATATCAATATCTGTTTGTTAGTCTAGAAAACTTGTTTTATATGTTCTAACTGGTGAATTAAAGAAAACTCAGGAGAATGATTTCCAATTCTTCATGGTTACTTTTATTTTTTTCAGAATGTGAAGCTTGAAAACTTTTCCAGTTTTGATGGTAAAAATCTTTAATGAAGAAAAAAAATAATTTTGTCCCACATCAAGATCATGAATGTTTTAAAAGTGTTAAAACATTAAACTGTTAAAATAATAAATAGCTATCGCTAAATAATATTTGACATCTTTTCACACTGATCAGTCTCTCTAGGATTTCATGATTGCTTTTGTGATTTTTTGGCAGTAAAAATTTACTTTGTGGTGCTAAATTAGAAATATATGCGAGAAATTTCTGTTAAACTTGACTTTTGCCTCTCTACTGTCGCCACATGCATGCAAAGTACAAGCTGTCATTTATTCCTGCTGGTAATTGCACAGTTTGACTCATTCTAAATAACATTTATGCCATTATTGCACATCGGGTTTTATTTTTTATATAATTAATGTGGTGTCTTCTGGTACACATAAAAAAAAGAAAATATAGTTGCACATCCCTTGAATTATCTGGTGTTTCTGATAACTGCACAGTATGTTATGTATAATCTTGTTTTTTATTTTTTTTTTTACCTTATACCTCGATGCTGCTGTTGCACCTGAATTTTTCCCGCTGTGGAAAAATGTCTGCACTTTAAAATGTCTAATCGATGAGAGATGTCCTGGTAAAACACCTGTTGCTGTAATGGTGGGCCTCCTCTTCGTCGCTCCTCCACAGCACCTCGCTCTTTCTGCGGACCGTTTCCGGAGTGAAGGGATTCACGTTGACTGAAGGAGCCTGGACCAGGCAGGCGGCAGCGGAGGCGAAACGCAGACTCCTCTGGCGGTGACTGACCTTAACGTTGGCGAACGGCTGGGAGGATTTGGAGAGCAAACTCTGCAAGAAGAGAGAAATAAAATGATTCGGGTTCATCAGAAGGAGCCATGGAGGAGGAAATTCACCTCAATCAATTAATCAAGTTTACTTGTGTAACACATTTCAGCAACAAGACAGATCAATGTGCTTTAAATCATAAAAAAACATCACACAGTCACCAACCAAACTGGTAACAAACATTACCAGTTTGGTAAATCATCAAGACATCAAACATGTTGGTCAATGTTTCATTTATTATGGTTCAAATTCAACTGTAAACAGCCGAGATTTTAGTTTTGCTTTAAAGGAACTCAGTGATTCAGCTGGTTTTCCTGTAAGTTTGCTCCAGATTTGTGGTGAATAGAACATGAAGGCTTCTTGAAGGCAGACCAGAACCAGAAGGTCTGGGAGGTTGATCCAACCACAGCGGATCTTTAATGTACTGTGTTGCTAAGCTGTTCAGTGATTTATAAACTACCAACAATGTGTTAATGTCTCTGAGCTCCAGGCAGCCAGTGAAGGACTGTGGAACTGGGTGATGTGCTCCATCTTCCTGGTTTTAGTGAGAACAGCAGCAGCAGCGTTCTGGATCAGTGAGGACACTGTTGCACTAATCAATGTGACTAAAGAGAATTCATGGATGAGTTTTTCTAGACAAGTGGTGCCCAAAGTGGGTTCTGGAAGGCCGGCATCCTGCAGGTTTTAGTCCTCTCACTGGTGGTAGTAACAACCTTTCCAGCATGTCAGGGTTCTTCTCTATCAACCCATCACTGGATCCAGGTCCGTTAAACCAGGGAGAGAACTAAAGCATGCAGGATGCAGACCCTCCAGGACCCACTTTGGACCCCACTGCTGTAGATCTTCCTTTAATCTTGGAGATGTTCTCCAGCTGGTTCTTACCTTGGGAGTGTTGGGCGAGTCGCAGAGTCTCAGTTTCCTCCAGGAGGCGTAAGGTATGGGGGTGGCGCTCTGCAGGGGGGACGAGGAGGAGTTGCTCCTGCTGCTGTGGCGCTGCACCCGGGGCGTCCTGCCGGCCAGCCCGGGGCTGCACACCGGGAGGCCAGCGCAGTCATCCGAGGTGTTGTCGCTGCTGTTTCCCTCCTCGCCGCAGCTGGAGAAGTCCAGCTGCTGGCTGATCTCACCTAACAGAGCCGCCATGCCTGAAGAATGAGGCTTAGGGAAGGTTTCCTTCATGTTCCTCAACTCTGACCTGAAAATCAAACACGCAGCCTTAAATATAGGCCTTCTCATATTCCCCATCCGAGTGATGCTCAATATCGTTGATTAATACAAACGTTTCGGTTTTATCCATATAATCCATATATAAGTATGTGACGTTTATGAAAAATAAGAATAAAAACCACATATTTAAATATAAGGCCCCTAGAAAAAGTCATGTTCACTTACAAACAACACGCCCTGCGCTGCAGCACAAACCGCTCACATTGAGCTCCAGGTATGTCAAATACTTCCTGTTTAAATCAATTAGCGCATCAGGTGAACGCAGCGAGCGATCTGATTGGCTGATCGTTTAACCGTTTTATTCTTTTTCTTTTTATTTATTGAAGAAAAAACAATATGACAAGGCATTCATAGAAACACAGACAACAATTTGACAAGAGGCACTGAGCAAAAGAGAGAAATAAATTAATTTAAGAAAAGAATAGACTATGAGAATATTACATAAAAAATAAAACAGAAAATATTACCAATATTTTGAGTCATAGATTTAGTTCTTAACATATTGATACAAAGATGATTTCACATAATCAATAGAATGAATCTTTATTGGCATTGGAGCAGTCAAACCTTTATTATTTTGAACATTTTTGACTTTACATGTAAATCTTAAAGTGCTACAGAACAACAATAAAAGTGTTAACCAGTGTAAAAAAAAACCCAACTCATTTAAAATATGAATAATAATATCTTCAAAACAAATAAAATTACAATATGCTAATAAGAAAACTTAAATGTGGGACCAAAGAAAATGAAAAGTATTTGTAATAATTTAAATGTTATTTTCTATCTTCAATCTGACAAACAAGTCAAATTGGAACGCAGATTAAAAAGAAAATTATTTTTTATAAAACTGTATAAAAAGATTTAGAAGATAAAACATCAAAGCTGTAATAAAACACTGCTGAATGCTCAGAGCTAAATAAACAAAAATTAGGTCATTCTATGAAATAGTAATGCAGACACGTGGGCGGAAGTCAGCTACGTCATCACAACAGTAAAAGCAGCCAGTCCGTGGATGTGACACGCTTACAAATCCGTGGAAAACAACCGACACCAGCAGGGAACCATGATCCGGTTCCAGCAGCGAGTCTAACCCGCTTCCCGCTCCAACACCGCCGGATCCCCGCACCGAGTCATGGTGGAGCAGTCGGACCGAGCCCCGCTGCTGGACTGGGAGGAGATCCCACCGCCCGACCCGAACCAAGCGGCCCAGCCGCCGCCTGCGCCGCAGCGGGAGGACGACACCGCCGCGGCGGACAAACCGACACCGATGTCCGGTTCGGGGTGGAGCGGCGCCGTCCCCGCCGTCCCCACCGTCCCCACCGCCGTTACCTACAGCCCCACACGGAACATCACAGCTGTGGTTGTGAGCAGGGACAAGCCGACCGGGTGCGGCTCCACTCGCCCGCAGCCTCCCGGTTCGGACCTCCCGTTCCCCGGGGTCACGGCGCGGGGTCAGTGGGAGGAGAAGGACCAGATCGTGGCTGTTTTTGTGGTGACTTTTGATACTAGATCAGGTGAGCGAGTGAAACGAGCATCATGTGATCTCTATCTATCACATTAATCATATTGATTAATGTTTATTCAGGAGAAGGTCAGGGGTCAGCGACCTTTCAACCCATAAGTCAGTTTCACCTTCAGTTCAGCTTGTTTTTAATCATTCCTACAGGAAATTAGCTTAGATAGAATGATATAAATTAATTTTAATACCATTTTCTCCAATGGGGCATGAATTGTTATTTTTAATAGAAAATGAGGCAAAATTTACAGAATCAACCAACCTTCAAAAGAGGATTATGTAACAAGAAGGCTATTCCTTCAACTGCTGTATTAGTTCTTTCTGGAAATGTTCTGCAAGGCCGGATCTAGAAGGAAGTGGGTCTCAGGGCCAGTGGTGTCACCAGAAAGCTATGGAGTTAAATGGGGTCCATAAAATTAGTTATAGAAATAAAAATAATACCAAATAGAAACTTGAAAATATGTTCAAAACGACTTTCCAGATTAAAATTGGTTTGTTCAGTTACAGATTTTTTTCAGTTTAAAACTTCTTGCCATGTTTGGCGGGGGGCGGGGCCTGAAGCATGAGGGGCGTGGCCTCATATGACAGGAGGTGTGAAATCATAACTCACAGCTCAACACAGCAGCTGGAAAAATATAGCTGTTATATTCAGGAACTATGGGACCTGGAAATGTTTTAAAAACATCAATATTTGATTCGTTTTGAAAAATAACATGCTTCACCGATTTAATCTGCAAAAAATATATTCAAAACTCGGCATAGCTGTTATTTTTCAAAACTAATCACACAGGCAGAATATTACTTTCACTGTTCTTTAGTTTCAAAAAATGCTGTAAAGTATCAAAATTTTGTGTTTTGAGATCAATTTATGGCCTCAATTTAGCTCCATAGATCTACACCTTGCAGCTTTGGATCCACAAGTGTCTCTTTGGCTCATTTAATATCTTACATGATGAAATATTGGCCTGTTTTTTGTTGTTGTTGTTTTTGTGCTGTGGCCCCACCCAGGCCCCCTGGTGAACCGCCCCTGTGTCGGTGCTATTTTTAAAAACGGTTTTGTGAAATTCTGCAGCAGAAATCTGAACCTTGTTACTCATTTGTGCTTTTTGTTTGAATCACCTCTGGTTAGTAGTTTTAATAAAAAAACAAGCCATTTCTCTAAAATGTATTATAATGTAATTTAAAATCCAACAGAGATAAAGTTTGAAAACACAGCAGCTATAAAATCATTAAGCAGGAAAAACTGAGACTTTGCTTCTGGTTAATGTTTACTCAAAGTCAGAGTCTGACTCAGCCTTTTTGTCAGAGGTCATGAACTCTTGAATTTATGAGGCAGAATTAGAGGAAGTGTCCCAGATGAAAGTGGAGGCAGGAAGGGAAGTGACATCACTGTCTGTGTGTGTGAATGGCAGGGAACATGGTGGAGTGGTGTCTGCCTCATGACGTCAACCTGGACGGAGTGGAGTTCAAGTCCATGGCCAGCGGCTCCCACCGGATCACCAGTGACTTCATGTAGGTCCAGATCCGATCCCGTTCGTCAGAACCGCCCCCCCGTTTCCACCCCGGCTGATTGTTTCTCTTCTGCTCAGATATTTTCGTAAAGGGAAATACTTCGGGCTGGCCTGCTTTGCCAACATGCCAGTGGAGAGTGAGCTGGAGCGCGGAGCGAGGATGAAGTCTGTGGGAATCCTGTCTCCGTCCTACACTCTGCTGTACCGCTACATGCACTTCCTGGAGAACCAAGTCAGGTGAGGCTGTGTGTGTGTGTGTGTGTGTGTGTGTGTGTCTGCATGTGGGTGTGTGGGGGTGTGTGTGTGTGTGTGTTCCTGGGCCCCAGCCTGTCTGCCTTCTTGCTTTATTTCTCACCAAACTTTTTCTTCTCTTTGTGTAAAATGTTCTCATCCATTAAACATGAAGCCAGCTCCTCAGCTAGTGTCTGTTTCTCAAGAGTCTCAACACAAAGCATCTAGAAACCTTGACAGCATCTTTTCTCCTCTCTTCTGTAACTCTTCTTTTCTTCTACAATAACTCGAGTCTCGCTGTGTAGAAATAAAAACAGCAGCAGGGATCCGGCTTCCTGCCCCTCAGTGGTTATTCAGTTTGACTTTTCTGCTGCTCAGGTTCACTGTTGTGTTTTAGGCATCAAAATAAGCCTAAATAAGCCGTCACAGTCAACAATAAATCAATTAATCGCTTGATAAATTAAAATGGGAGCAATTATTTCCATTTGCGTTATGAGATGCTTCTGTAACCCATGTTAAAATCTAACATAAATAGGAATAAATAGTTGATTAAAATGACATAAAGAGGAATAAATAGTTGATTAAAAGTCTGTAGACAGAAAATAACGTCGCTGCTCCTTTAAGGGACCAACCAGCGTTACAGACTCAGCACCTGAGTGACGTTGCAGCACACAGACCTGAGGGAGAGAGCAGAGGAGGAATCGGAGGAAAAGAGCGGTGATTAATTAACAGAAAAAGTTAATATTATAGTAGAAAAACATAATCTACCTGGTCGGGAACTGACGGGGATTTTATGAGAACAAAGCTACATCGGTTTTGGTGAGTTTTATGTTTATTTTTCCGCACTTTCACCGTGTTGTACTTTTTCTTTTGGCGGAGAGCTAATGCTAAAAAACGTAGCCATTACGAAGAAATGCTCCGTCATAAACTTATTCGGTTAATATATTGGGTTTATGAAGAAGAATTTATCCGTATGATTCGAAGATTTAATAAGAGTTTTATTGTGTTTGTGACCTGTTATATACAGGTCAGGTTTTTTGTTCGGTTGGAAGCTCGGTCGGAGCGAAGATTGGTCTGCCATGTGCGGCAAGCATATTCACAGACGGGATTCAAGATGGCGACCCTGACCTTCAGTTCATCTTCTTCATCACATCAGGAGGGACTCCCCTGCATGTGGTAATTCGCTGCTGGAGTGGTAGGAATATCAGGAACTAGTCGAACTGAACTGAACAGAACTGAGAATGTGATTTGAATTATTGTGGTCCACTTTGATTTAATTGTGTTGAAGGTATTTTCTTACCTGTAAAAGAAAGGAAAACGAGTTAACTCAGGAAGAAAAATAGGAATCTTAAAATAGGTGCAACCTAGGAAAAAAGAGACTGGTCTAACTAACTCAAATTAGGCAGACACCACCATCAGATATCAACATTTGAAGGTCTTCGAGGCTTTGCTCTCATATCTGAAGATAGCCCACAATCCCTTGGAGGAGGCTTTGAAGCCCAATTTCAGAAACATAAACATATGAAAATCAAAGTATGGCACTTTAAATTCGAGTTCAAGTCCAATTGTAAGTTCAGGTGTTCAATTCAATGGAAAACCTCAGTTCGATTCAGTCCAAAAAGATAATTCAATTAATTCTCAGTTCTGTTCAGTTCAGTTCGACTAGTTCCTGATATTCCTACCACTCCAGCAGCGAATTACCACATGCAGG
>CAEFZY010041923.1:0-15387 GCA_903066815.1 Brachyrhaphis roseni
AGATCATCAGCATCAGCCGGTGTTTAGAAAAAAAAAGTCAGACCCGACTTTGTGCAACAAACTTTTCCCCGCTGCTCACGAAGAATGATCTGTTTATTGCTCTTTTAATTCTCCATAATAGACTTAGTAAAAGCAGGAGAAGGGGAGTGTGTGTGTGTGTGTGGGGGGGGGTCAATATTTGCCGTGAAAATAGCTAATAAAGCCTCCAAGTAGTTGTGAAGGGTTTTTGCGCTTACGTCACTATGACGTCACCGCGACTAGTCGACATCGACTCGACTATTATCATGATGTAGTCGACCTTAAAAAATATGTAGTCGTTCAACCCCTAATTTGAACAGATTAAACCCAGACAGGAGTGAGTGCAAAAAGACTTCCAAGTGTTGCTTACATCATGTCTGGTTTCTGACCTCTGGGCCACATCTCACAAGCGCAACGCTCGCTAATGCCATAATTGAGCTATAAGTGTCAAAGCCGGCCTGATTTAGGCACGGTCTTCACTTCATGTGCTAGTGTTTATTTGTTCTTTTACTGCAGAACAGTCGAAGTTTTAACGCTTCATCTTTACTGGTGGTTAACGGATACTAAAGGGCACGCAGTACTGAATCAGTAAAAGCCAGAAATAAATTTGACCATGACAAAATTAAAAGACGTAGAAAAGTACACATCAGATCCACATCGTAGACCTTAAAGCCTAAAGCAGTTCATGGATATGAGTGAACCTGTAAAACTGTCCGTAGCACACACACATGATTTCCATCATTAAAAAAACATCATGCGGTCGTCAATTATGGACCAAGCAATAAATATTACATTCATTTTACCATATGCCATGGTCAAAATCATCAAGCAAATACAAGTTAAGAGCGATGTTTCTCTTACTACTAATCAAAGTCAACTCTACACCAATGGCTTTTTAGCCTTGATTTAAAATAACTCAGAGTTTCAGCTGTTTTTCAGTTTTCTGGAAGTTTGTTCCAGATTGTTGGTGCGTAGAAGCTGAATGCTGCTTCCCCGTGTTTGGTTCTGGTTCTGGGGATGCAGAGCAGAACCAGAACCAGAAGACCTGAGAGGTCTGGAAGGTTGATAGTACACCAGCAGGTCATTGATGTCATTTGGTGCCAAGACGTTCAGTGATTCATAAAGTAACAAAAAAGCATTCTCAACAATGTGTAGATAAAACTTGAGATCTTCTCAAAAAACACTTCCATGGAGAAATAAACGACCTCTGCTCATCTTACTTTTTGGAAAAGGGAGGTAGACGTAAACTTATGTGACTTATGTGAGGTTTAGCTGGCTTTGCAGCCAGAGGGTGTAATGTAGCAATAATAAACGCTGTGTGCGACTAGCTGGCTGTGGGATTTAAAGCAAAAACACACTGAGACTGGTGTGGCATTTTAAAACACATAAATTCTTGCTATTGTGAGACACTGGAAGATTTGTGCTGAGCAGCAAGTCGGAGCAGATTGCTGGATGCCAGCCATTGGTGTGTTTTCTCCAGCAGAAGGTGGGGAAGTCATCACACACACTCACATACACCCCCACACACCACTGAAATGTTTACCCGTTACAATGGAAGACGTCCAACACACGGTGTAAGAATGAAGTTCTGCGTCGACCCTGTTAAGTTCAATCCGATACCTCCGGTGGTTTCGCCAAAAGTCGTCGCTGCTCAACAACAAAAGTTTGAAACTTGCCAGAATTAAACGTTGTGGTTAATAAATCTTTTTTATTTTATTTTTTTGCAAATACTACTGAATTAGTAACATAATCAGGCACAAATTTGTAGCTGCAGCTTGACTGCATGATCTCAATCGTTAAATAATCGTAGCTTAGGCTTGAACAGGCATGAAATCCATATACAGGGAGGTGTATAGGATGAACAGGATTATCATGATTCAAAGGTAAAACTTTCTTTAAACCGCTACGTTCTTTTTAGTTGTCCAGCCTCTTACAAAATCACAAAAAAAAGGAAGGAAAAGAAAAATCAATTAAACACCCGACTAATCGTTTGCACCTAACATTTCCATTTGTCCTCTTAAGGACGTTTTGATGAATCCCACAGCCTAACTCTGCTTAAATGCCAAGATTACAGAGATGGCAAAGGGAGGATTTCAATAGACTCTCTCACACTTACTCGACGTTTGAAGTGAAGCTTTGACCCAAAGTGAATTAAATAAAGAGGAACATTATTTGGACTTCCTGCTGCGCTCTTTTTGGATGACACTTGGCTGAGAAACCCTGCGCAGCTCGGGGAGCCCGCAAGACCAGAGAGTAAAATATTCCACCCCTCAGATGTCCCTTTTGTCTCTCAAGTCTTTAAAAGATATTTTATTTGCATAATGGCTCACAATTCGATGACGCGGCGCTTCGGCTCACAATCTTGCCTCCATCCTTCGTTTTCCGACACCTCCCGCGGCGACGGTTATCACGGGAGATCAGGAGAGGCCCTTATCGTCGGCATAGAGCTAACCCTTAAGTGGGAAGTCCGGAGCCTCATTGTCGGCCAAAGATGTAGGAGGCTCAATGAGAGAGGCTCAACCGTCTACTCGAAAGGGAATGGGAGGTCGGTCTCCACGGGCCGTGGCGTTAAAACCATTATTCTTATCACTGCAGGAAAACTCGCTGCAGGCCAGAAAAAAAAAAAAAACCTCTTCCGAAAGGTCAAATGAGCGTCTCAATGTGTGTTTACCTCCCTCACCGCCTCTCTCATGCCAGACATTTCTGTATTTCTCATTAACTGATAATACATCACTTTTGACCTTGTGATAAAAATACATTAGCTGGAGACAAGTCATTAATCTATAAAGAATCAGGCTGTTTAGGTTATCAGGTGGGAACGGCTAGGGTATACGTGTTATCGCGCAATTGACGGAAATAGGCTACTGCCCTTCCTAGGCAAGTTGCTATATATAGAGGGGGATGGGTGTGGGAGTGTGCTGACCATTATCAGAATTAAAAGTTCAAAACGTGCAGCAAAGAAACGCTACAATCGCAGTCAGAAGCTCAGACTGCGATTGTCTGAACATTTAATACTTGCTTAAATGTTCTTTAGTAACACATTTGGTACATTATGTCACTCAGAGTATTTACATATTTAATCTTAATTACATGGAGCTGTTTTCTCAATGGTATTTATCCAATCTTTGGTAGATTTCTACTGTAAACTACAATGTTGTTGGTTTAAACTGAAGCTAAAACAAAATTGTAGCAATTCCTGTTTATTTCATCTACTCCATGTACTTTTGGGCGACAAAGTATTTTACTGCCGTTTTTTTCCGTAAAAACTAGGGTAAAGCTTCATTTGAGGGGGTGTTCATAAGACTGATATGACGCTGTCATAAATATGACACAGCACCTGTCATGAACATGAAGGACTGTTTATGAATATTTATGACTGTTGTCATGAAGTGTCGTTTGGTAAATAATGACACCTTCAATGCAAAGTTGCACTAAAAGTTGCATTAAAAGTCAATTAAAAGTGCCATCTTTGCATTAGTGTGTAAATTGACCAAATCATGGATACCAACTTTTAGTGCAACTTTGCATTAAAAGTGTCATTATTTACCAAACGACACTTCATGACAACAGTCATAAACATTCATAAACACTCCATCGTGTTCATGACAGGTGCTGTGTCATATTTATGACAGCGTCATATCAGTCTTGTGAACACCCCTTCAAATGAAGCTTCACCAAAGCTTGCATAGTTTCTTCTGAACACACTCCTCAGCAGATGCCCAAATAGTTCAGTCTTTGTTTTGTCTCACAATGAAAGTTTTCTCCAGAGTGCGGTTGCGTTGTCCATGAGGGCAGCTGCAAATATCAGTCTGATTTTGAAGCTAACAGTTTTAAACCAAAGACTTATTTCGTGGTTAAAATGATCTCAGCGTTGTGGCATGCCGTGGTGGCGTAGGGGTTAGCGCGACCCACATTTGGAGGCCTTGAGTCCTCGACGTGGCCGTCGCGGGTTCGACTCCCGGACCCAGCGATATTTGCCGCATGTCTCCCCCCTCTCCTTACCCTCTTCCTGTCAGCTTACTATCAAATAAGGGACACTAGAGCCCACAAAAAGCCTCCTGGTGGGGAAACAAAAAAAAAAAAAAAATGATCTCAGCATTTGTCTCTAAGTCTAATTTTCTTCTGAATAGCCAAGTCCAAGACTCAACCGCTGCAAAGATGTTTCTACTATGATTCATTTTTGAGTCTATGAGGTGAAAATCAACGTTTTTAATGAGATGTACCACTTCTACGAATAAGGCTGGTTTAAGTAGGTAACGTAAACTTGTTAGATTTAAAGAAAATCCGCAAGAGATTCAAACTTGTTCACCCGGTTCTCATCAAAATTCTCAGCTTTATTTGTGTAATCATTCCGCTTTGAAAAAAAAATAATGGCATTTACAACAATAACTGTACTGTACCTGACTAGAACTGACTATTCCAGTCTAAGGTTTTATTTTAGTCTCACGATGCCGAAGTAATAAAAGTTATTTCTTGTCAGATGTCTGAGAGAAAAATATCCGTGACTTGATAAAAATGTTCAAAAAGTTTCATAATTCTTGCAGTGAAAGAAACTCAGTAAAAGCGGGGGGGGAAGTAAAAGTGGAGCAAATGAAAGGGGAAAGTATTGTGAAAAACCTTAGGTAAGAGAGAGAAATTTGACGCAACAAGACACTTTATCCTGACACCTGCAAATAACAGGCATGAGCTTATGAGCTCCAATAGAGAAAATGTTCAGTTTTTTGTCTGACAGAGATATTCTTTATCTGCACCGAGCAGTTTGGTAAATAGCCTCCAAATCGTATTTCAAAGACCTTTATGGAAAATTCAACCAATAATATCACATTTCCTGCTGTAGCCAAGCTGAAACCTCCCCAGCAAGTACATGTCAAATGACTTTTAGCATTTCTTAGCATGTCGTCGTTCCTGCCACTTCACATTTTCTCGTTGTAGCAGTTCAAATTCAGTTTGACCAATGGATTTTCAGCTATAATATAATAATATATGTCTATGATTACTTATAAACATACTAACGTTATGTTAAACTTGTGTCTACAGATGCTAGCTCTAAGCTAACCTTTTTGACTTGGTGTTGACTTTTAGCAGCATTAGCTTAGCATGCTAGCTATGATGTTAACGTTACAACAATATGCTGCCGTTAAATAACCCTTGGAATCATAATTACCCTCCTAATGTACATTGAAAATAAAAGGCAATGTATTAAAAAAAATATATATATATTTTTAACAAATAACTTTCATTATTAGACATTTTCATTGCACAACAAACATTGACATAAACAACAAAAATTATTTTCTGTCAACAACTTCTCTATTCCTGACTCAGGCTAATAGTTTTTTTTATTTTTGTTATGTTGTCTTCAATAAAGTTTTATTTCTGATAAATGGTTACATGCTGCTTGTAATGTGTGATGCCATCTCTAATGCCAACCAGTTAGAAAATTAACACTTGTTGTGTGTTAGCTTCAAACAACAACATAAAACAAACTGCACACATACAGGAAAAAAATGGTTTGGTTTGTTTTTCCATTTTTAAGAAACGTTTTAGGAATTTCTTGCAAATGTAAGGCACAACAAGTTATTGTTGGGGTGTTTAAAAACGACCAGAATGGACAGGCTCTGTTTCATTTGGCTCTGGAGAGAATTTGCTCAAGCAACGAAAGACTGCTGATTACATCGGCCAGCTTTCTTGGTCTTTTAATCAAACGTTTCCAACAGGATCTAAAAATTGCCAGTAACAAAAAAAAGAAAAAAAAAACTCCAAAAAAGCACAATCTGTCCAAACTGACCTCCTGCAGACCCCATGTTCTACCTACTGCAGCCCCAACATGAAGCCAGCAGAGAAAAATGTGCCGCTTTAAAATATTTAGAGATTACTCGCATTAATCGGTTCAAATATTAGTCATCAAATTACTCACACACACATTCACTAACAATTTCGGTATCCACCATTTTTTTTCTAAAAATTTGTAGGTGTGGCTTATAGTATGGTGCGCTCTATAGTCTGAAAAATACGGTACATGAATATTTTATAGCAGAAATAAAAATTCAATTAAACAAAACTTGTCTAACAACATGAAGTAGGCTGAAAAATTGTTCCTTGAGCTAAAATAAATAAATAAATAAATAAAGGTTACTGATAAGAATCAGTCTGCAAAGGGGTTACAAGGTCGGGTCCCGTAGCTTTTTTTCCCCCTTAGTAAATCATTTGCAAACAGCCTACTGTATTTACTCTAATTTTGTTTGTTTGATACTAACATTTGTTTGATGGTTTTAAAACATTAACAGTGACAAAACGGCAACAAAATTGAGATTTTTCCAAAGCATTGTTTCTGCTGTTTCAGTTTTAACTGCCGACTGTTTGGTGCTGCAAGATGTTGATTATTTGATTAAAAAAACAACAAACAAAAAAAACAAATCAGAAGTAAAACATTTGTTTTTCTTTATGTTAATGTTTATCAACTATGGGTTGTAGAAAGATGGATCTGTTATTATTGTCCTCATAACAAATAATTAAAATATGCTGTTTGAATCTGTTAGCTTGGCAACAGAAATGCAGTGGCTGGTTGCCAGGCTCTGAAAGCACTTCTCAAATCTGCTGCTGGGGCCTCGGGCATGTCTGATCATTTCTGTTTTTGTTGTAATTAAAGCTTAAGGATCTAAGTCCTGGCCACATTTATCTGCATTTTATAAAAAGTGAAACAGAAACACGCCAAAGACCTGTTTCTATTTTTCATTTTTAAAAAAAGCAAGATCATTAAATTAGCAGTTTCACAGCACCAACAGACATTTCCTCTTGCATTTCATTCAATTTTCTGCACTATGCTCAAACCAACACGATTCTCTTGCTTGGCCCCCGCAAAGCTTTCACCAAACAGCCGAGTTCTGAGAAATGTTCACGACGAAACCCCCTTCTTTGTTGACATAAATATCAGACGTTAAATGCGAGTGTAAAAAAAACACAGAAAGCTCGCAAATCATTATGTAAACTAGGTCCGCGGTGGAGGAAAGCGCTTAGCGTCGACCTTCACAGCTTCAGGCTTTTTGAAACGCAGAATTAATTGCACAACACGGTTTTTGTTGCCAAGTCCGATTTCAGTCAGACTCGCATGCCAAAAAGTCATCTGTGCATGCGTGAAACTCTGCGGAGACGCTCGGCCCCCGTCCCGAGCCCGTCAGGAACGCCGCTCGGTCGTTTACAGCGACATGCTAATGATGCGTGCTTGCACTCCGGATGCACGGCAGGTGCAAAGCTCTTCGCTGCGCCGCAGGCAGGAGTGACAGGGGGGCGAATGAGGACGTCCAGTGCAGCATGAAGGATGGTGGCAGTCGTTCCCCCCCCCAGGCCACAGTGACGGCCCTTCATCGATCCAGCCACTCCAGAACCTGAAGTGCACAGCCCTTTTGGCTTTGTCAGCACAGTTCGGCTCAGCGGTGCTTCAACTCCCCTGATCGCTGTCAGAAACCCAGGAGAACCCAGCGCCACCTCCGCCTCCTCCTCCTCTAGGGAACAGAAAGTGAAAATGCTGATGTAACTAGCGCAAAACAGGTGGCAGAGGGTGAACTGCCACAGAGCTGCTAACTATTCATTAAGCAATCATTTTCAGCCTATTTGGAGATTCAAGCACATTTCCATTTACTGTTAGGCAGGAGAAAAGCAGAAAGGCACTTCATCGTTAATTTAACTTTGAGATGAAAGTCTTAGTAATTCTATTCAGCTGTCATCTGCTACTCTGTACAAATTTATCTTACCGCTCGCACAGTCACAAATGTGAAGGTGTGCTGTTATTAGTATTTGTACACTTTGCATTGTTTGTCATTCATCCCTCGAGTCACTGTGGCTGCGACACGAGATGCAACGTTCTCTTGTTTTCCCTCGTTGAGCTGCTGAAAGTGGACTTCGAACCTCTCGGCTAATTGTCACCGGTTTTTAGTTTCATTTGCATGTGACTTGGCACAGCTTGACAGATAACCTGCTGATTCTGAAAGCTCAGACCTTGATGACGGAGAGAACTTTAAACCCACCGACCAAACTGTTTAATGAAGATGTTCGGCGCGCAGCCAACGTTTGACTAGGTCTTACATTTCAGAGCCAATCTGGGGCATTTTGGATACAACTGTTGTGGTTGGACATCAGTTTCAGTGGTTTGACGCTGCAAAGATGCTTCATTCACATTTCTGTCACCGGGCAGAAGCGCTTCAGCTTTAGCTTTCAGGACTGATGTTCGTCTTCGTGGCATGGATTCGACAGAGAGTCAGAAACATTCCCGAGAGGTTTTGGCCTATGTTAACGTGATTGCATCATATAGTTGCTGCAGACGTCTCAGTCACAACCTTGACAATAAAATCAAGTGTAAGAACACATTTCAAATGATACTTGGTCACTATGGAAGCCATTTGAGAAAACCTGCTGGCAGGTTCAGGAAGCCAATTTGAGATTATTTGATCTTTTTGTGATACATTATCACTTTCTGAAATGAGAGACAAAACATAATGGCACTTTTCCACAATTTTAACATTATTTTGTTAGGTAAACATTCATATCTAAGGGATAAGAGCAGCTATGAAAGGTTTAACCCTCTCAGGCTCAAATTAAGTTGTAGTTGCAGGAAAAATCTGATATTTGGAGAAAATGATCATATGGGGTAGTAATTTACAATTCAGACTTTTTTTGAGAGAGACATTTAAACAGCATTTCAATAGCATTTAGCTGTTGCAAATCTGCAACATCTGCCTGGAGAGGGTTAAAAGATATTTTAGTGTTTCTTGAAATGATTCAGAGTCTTGTCACATACATTTCAAGTGCTAAAAACCTGAGACTTTTTGTCTACAGACCCTGTTTTTCAAACTGTGGTACAGCTACCAAATATGGATTGCTTTTAGAAGTACTGAAAGGCCATCTTGGCATCAGCTGTTTACGAGGAAGCAGATCTGTGTAAATGTAGCTCTATTTTGAAAATCCAACATTAGAAACTGAAGGACACAAACGTGAACTGAACCTGGATGTGGAAATAACACAAGGAAAAGTCATGTGTATCTCTGGAGTTTCTTGTATTCAAACAAAGGCAAGGGTTTGTGAGAAACCTTTAATTTCCCCTTCAGCATTCTGTTAGGGTTAGGGTGACCATCCTGGGTTTTTTGATACTGGATTTTCACCCTTAATCCTCGTCTCACTAAATCCCCTAACAAACACAACTTTACTATTCAGTCTATCTTGACTTTATGTGATAAACCAGAACAAATAAGCACATATTCTGACACCAAACCATGTGTCCCAAAATATTTTCAATGTTTTTCCAAAAAGTAAAAAAATCTGACAATTGCAGCTTTTCATTTTAAACAAGAGCTATCTATAGATTGTATTTGTTTATTTTGACCCATTCCTTGTTAAGGGATAGTTCAAGGACAGTGAAACTGCATGAAATACAATTTGAGTGAAACCTTTAGTAAACTTGAACTAGCTTAGCATGCTAGCAAACTGTTATGGTGGTACTTGGGAAAAACTTTGAATTTGTGAACTTTAAAAACCATTGGGCTTCTGGCAGAAAACCCACTGTGTTCAACAGCTTACCAGCTTGTCTTTCAAGCTGGTCCTTTATTATTTGTGACAAGGTGTAATAAACACACTCTCTCTAAAACCACAGTGCGTGTCTCTGACAATATCGCCTTCAGCCAGTTTCTTGTCTCTTCACTTATTAAGACCATGTGCGTGGCGGAACGATAATTGAACCACTCGGTCAATTCTATTTAAGGATCTGAGGCAAGTCATCCAGCAGCGCCCGGCCGTGTTGGTTTTTTGTTGCTTTTTTTTTTTTGTCCCCTTCTCTTGCACTGAGACTTCCAGTTCAGAAGCCTCCATAAAATCTGCTAAGCCTAAAATCAAATAATCCTGCCAGGACTTGTAAAACTGAACTCAATCTTTCTGCTGCGCACGGGGAAAAAAGCTTTTATTCATCCCATTACTATTTGTGTGTTCAGCAATAACGCTACAGTGAAATCCATTAGGCACAATTGCTATGTTGGCATGGTTACTCTTTAGGTAGGATAAGCAAATTTGTGCCCACACAGGCAAATTTGCAGGGCGGCTGGATGTGAGGAGAAGACCAATATTCATCTCTCGGTTTCGATGTTTCGTCGTTGTTCAGCCGCGACTGATTGGCTGGAGGATGTTTAGGTTTTCTTGACGTGCCGTCCAAAAGTAATCACACCCTTCGAGGCTGTGCGCACTTCTTGTGGTGTTTAGGCCACAAACCTCTATATATTTTAATCTGCTAGATTAACATAAAGCACATATAAACCGTCATATGATTTGACCTTCACTTGACCCCTGAGATCGCCTTTCGCTTATATTATCGCTTCAAGACTTTCACAACTAAAAACTGGAACAAAGAAGTCGTCATTGTTTCTCCAGATAACCCAACCTGAGTTCAATTAAATCTGTGAACAGGGTTTTTAAAGTCTGGCCACCAATTCTCAGTTGGGTTCTGGAATTTGACTGGGCCATTATATCACAGAAATATGCTTTAACCCTAACTATACAATTGTAGTTCTGTCTGTATGTTTACGATTGATTTCCTGCTGGAAAGAAAAAACACACAGTCTCCTCCAGTCTGAAATATTTTGCACCTTCTACTTAGCTAATGTCCATGCTGAGAAAAAGCCTCCCCACATCATGATTCTGCCACCACCCTGTTTTACTTATGACTCCATGGGTTACGCACAGATGCGGGTAGTAATCAGTTACATCAAGTCAATCAAATTGAGTCGAGTCATTTTTTTAAAAGACAAGACGCTCCATTTATGCTCTCCGCTCTTCCCAACCTCGTTTTGTGACCAGTTTGCGTCAAGGTCAAATGCGCCTCAATTTCAGACGAACTGAAATGAGGGTAACGCTTTTTTTGAAGGGGTGTACATAAGACCTACATGACACCTGTCATTAACAAGAAGGAGTCTTTAGGAATGTTTATGACTGTTGTCATGACGTGTCATTTGGTAAAAAAAACGACACTTTTAATGCAAAGTTGCTTTAAAAGTCCATTAAAAGTGTCAACTTGGCATTTAAAGTGGAATTATTTACCAATTAAAGGAAAGTTGACAATTTTAATGGACTTTTAATGCAACTTTTACTGCAACTTTGCATTAAAAGTGCCATAATTTACCGACTGACACTTCACGACAACATGTTTATGTCATGTTTATGACAGTGTCATGTCAGACTTATGCACACCCCTTCAAGTAAAGTGTTACTGAAAGCAGTCTGTGAGATGATTAGCACTTAGGATCAAGTTTTATAAGCTAAACATGCTTTAAAATTCTCCGTAAATTCCTCTACGACTTGTCTGCTGTGTTCCTTTGTCATCACGATGCCGTTTAACTCGTGTCAACAAACTCAGGTCAACAGAATAAATTAAAAATCAGATGTCTTCTGAATTGTATTCAAATTAAAGGGGCTGGGAGGAGAATAAAATACATAAAATTCATATTACCTTTTAATTTGTGTACTACTTTGTGTTGGCCAGCCATATAAAATACTCACAAAGTACACTGAAACTTGTGGTTATGAAACAGAAAACCCAAAGGATTACGAAAACCTTTGCAAAGCACTCTGCGACACACGCTACAGATGTGCATATATATTTATTTATTCTATATTCAGAACAACATGACTCAAGTAAACTTGACTTAGTTGATGAAATATTTCTGATGCTTTATAGAAATCCGACAATGGGATAACAGAATGAAATGACATTTCCTCCCATTCCACGGGGAAAGAAAATAGAATTCGCTACTTCCTATGAAAAGGCTTGCCAGGAAATGTCAGGCTGACTGTCATTAAAGATGCAGTGACATTCTTATTCCATCTTTTAAAGCCACGATTCCATCACAGCCAACAGAGGCAGGCAATCTGTTCATGCCGAACAGACAGCCGTCAGACAGATTAACTCAATTACTCTTTCGACTTGACTGAGCGGAGGAAACAATACATTTCTCATTTAAAGCTCTCTCCTGCGTGGGAGGAGAGGTGGGGAAATATTGCAGGTGGAGGAAAAGCAGAGGTGTGGAGCTGGGGTTGGTGGGTGGGAAGGGAGCAGGGCAACAGACTTGTTTGCTCATCAAATGTTTTTTTTTTCCTCCTGATTTTGTTTTCTCGCCGCGTTCTCGATTAACTACAGTTGGCGGCAAACGGCAGGGTGAGACGCGGCGTTCTCCAGGGAGCGGAAACGACGACAGACGCCGACTCGCACGCGACGGAGTGGCGGGACAGGAAGACCGGGCGGGGGAAGGTGGGCGGCTGATGAGAGAGACGGACGAGACGGGAATGAGAGAGACAGAATGAGGTTTGCAGCTTCTGCGTGTCAGAGTCAGTTTGCTGCGTGAGGCAGGAGAGGAAATCAAACGATTTCCACCGCGCTGACACACCTGAACTAATACGCCGCTCAGGGCATTACAGTCAGCCTTGTGTATGAAACGCAGTGTGACACGTGTGGCCTTTGAATCGTCTGCAGCATCTGTTGCAGGGCCCCAGATGGCTGGAGCTCTTCTCAGCACTGCTGCTGCTGCTGCTGCTCCAAACCTCTGCCTCGTGGGAGATGTGGTCTGATGCTGCTGCACCAACAGTGCTGACCATCTGTCAGCAAACGACACTGAGAGCGACTCGAAAACGTATTCACACCCGTTTAACAATTCCATAATTTGAATGTTGGAATCAAAATGTAAAGTTGTGCATAATTGTGAGGTAGAGAGAATTCGCAAGGGTGAATTCGCAAGGGTGCATACGAAGCTGTCCTTTTATCTTTTCTTATTATTTTTTTTTACAGCGCAATCAAGTAACTATGTTACCTTCAGTTTGTATATAAAAATAAGAAATGAAATTTGACTTTAATTTTACCGTCTTGAAATCAGACGTCTGTTTCTTTAAGTACTTCCTGCTCGTACTGAAATTCAACTTTCAGAAAGTGGTCATAGCATTGCTCCATTTTTAACACCTTAACAACGTTTTTATAAGCCTATAGTGAGCTCAGCTGATGTGCAGTTCCATCAGCTGTTTGCTAATTGCTTCTGGCTAGTCTGCAGGAGATCAGAAGCTTGTAAACTGCAGCTCCAAGGAGGAGTTTTGCTCTCAAAGGCTGAGCTAGGTCCAACAAGGCGTTTTGCACAGCTGAATGGTTGCTACAGGAGATAAAGGGTTTCTCAAACATGCATGAAGGAATCAAAGCAACACTCCAGGAATGTTTTTGATGAGAGAACAACAATATTACATGATTTAAAGATTGACAAATGTTGGTTTACATAATACTGCCCCTTTAAAAGATGGAAAAGCGCTCCATACGTTTTTGGAAAAGGTAAGGAGCGTTTGTCCAGTGGAATGGACTATTTTTCTTAAATAACTGCAAGGTACATAAGTAGATTTTTTTGCCTTTACTGTACAGCATTTCATTCTTTTCTGTTTTTCTATATATATTATATTCTGTCTTTGAGTTTGTTTATTGTTATTTCCAGTAAAGCTGTTGCACATTTCTGTGCAACAGCTTTACCGCTGTTGCACAGAAATGTTCCCACTGTGGAACAATAAAGTATATTTTTATTCTATTCTATCGGCTTATTGGCTCGATAATAAAGACTATTTGAGTTGGCAACTCAAGAATAAAAATGCACCGGTCTGCTAAGGGTTTGTTGACGGTATGCTAACATGCTAAGCTAATTCAAGTTTACTAAAGGTTTCACTCAAATTGTATTTCATGCAGTTTCACTGTCCTTGAACTATCCCAAAAGGAAGAATGGGTAAAAACAAAAAAAAAAATCTACAGCACTGCAGTAGCAGATTATAAACAAAAACTTTCATTTTTTTTTTAAATGAAAGTTTACAATCGTCAGATTTTTTTACATTTTGGAAAAACATTGAAAACAATATTTTGGGACACATGGTTTGGTGTCAGAATATTCTTGCAAAAGAGACAATAAGTAACAACTGGATTCTCTTGCCAAAGTCAAGGTAAAAACTTTCTAAATTACAGTTATGTGCTATTTTGTGCTGGTTTATCACATAAAATCAAGGCAGACTAGACAGTGAAGTTGTGTTTGTTTGGGAGATATAATGAGAAAAGGATAATGAATAATTTTGGAAAAGCTTGTTTTCAATCTGGTCTTTCTTTCCCATTCCTGACTACAGACCCAGGTGGCGGCGGTGGTGGAGGGGTCGCAAAAATAAGAGTTCCCTGTGTGAAGGAAAATTTGTAGAGTGAGTAGTAAAAGGTCAGGGCGTCTCGCTAACCGCGGAGTCAAACCCCGGAGCGGCAGCAGTGGTGAAACCTGGGATCCCCAACGAAACTCTGTCAGGCTGCAGGAGGGAGCTGTCAGCGCAGATACCTGAACTTCTACTGCATCTCCATCTACATCCCTCACACTCACTCCTGCCTCACTCTGACTCACTGTGTCAACTCTTCAAACTATCTCTTATTTCCTCTCGCCTGGAGCCAGATGCACCGAGCCACATCAGATTTTTCTCAGTTCAGCATAAAAGCAAGAAAAAAAATGAAGAAGGAATTCCTCTTTCCTCATTTTCCGTATTTCCGGGTTCTTCGCTAATTCTCAGGCTAAAATTAAACCGAGATAATGAAGATACAAGCATGACGAGGCACAGACTACGATCCAGGGATATTAAAATTGACTCGAGTGGCTTCACTGCCTTTTTCCGCTCCCCACTTTCTGAAGGGTGATAAAGAATCATTAAACATTCATTGCTCTGCATTCAAAGGAGCGGACGTCTGCATTTTGGCTCAGACTGAGAGACAGCCAGTTATGTCTGGACTTCCTGTTGGGTCTGACATAGTTTGTCATCATCAAAACAACCCGGAGAGGGGGAGAAAAAAAAAAACATGAAGGGTTACTGTATAATTTAAGATAGGAGCCAAAAAGGGCCGAGTACATAAGCCAGGCTGAGAGCCTGGAATCGTGGTAATGATTCTGTAATGCTGAATTAAAGCGCGTCCATTTTTCAACACACTTTATGTGATGATGCACAGTGCATATATAGAAAGCAAATGTGAGCTAAAATAGAAATCCGGACATTTCTGCCGCCTTCTTAATGGAAATCTCACAATGGCTGCTTGCTTAATAGAATCTACAGAACATTGAAATACAAACAGGATTTTTCTATTTAGAATTATTTTAGCAAATCTTTAAACCTCATTGTGGAACATAGATAAAAAAAAATATATATATATTTTTTTTTATCTTATTTTAATTGAAGCTTATTGAAGAGCTTTTTTCACTTTGCTATTAATGTTTATTTGTTGTTTATATAAATGGAAACATCAGCACATGTACATGTCTGTGGCTTCCCTAAACATAAATGTCATATATATATATA
>CAEFZY010041927.1:0-21585 GCA_903066815.1 Brachyrhaphis roseni
ACCTGTCCAGGGTGTACCCCGCCTCTCGCCCGGAACGCAGCTGGAGATAGGCACCAGCACCTCCCGACCCCACAAGGGATAAGGGTGCAAGAAAATGGATGGATGGATGGATAGAATAATTGATTACTAAAGAAATAATTTGTTTAGTAATGTTTGTTCACTCCTTTGTTTTTTTGTTAGTTATTTCCGTGTTTCACTCTCGGTCTGTTGTTTTTGTGTTTTGGTTCTGTGTTTTATTGTCTCCTTCCCTCAGCTCGGCTGTTCAGCATTCCCCTGACTACTCATCTAGTTTCCAAGTCACTAATCCCAACTCCTGAGTATTTAAGCCCCCTGGTTTCTTTGTTTCACTGCTGGTTCCTTTCTTCACGCTCACCCTGGTTTTATGACCTGGCCTCCTCATAGCCACACTTTAAGTCTCTCGCTGTCTGTAATGAAAGTCATATTTCTTCATATGGCTTATTGTGTAAATGGATTTAGCAAATTCTGAAGAAAAGAAAGTGTTCAAAACACAAACTATTCTTTAAAGAGATAATTCTCAATGTTTGCAAAGAAAAACAGAATTATAATTTATTCTTTTAAGTTTCTTCAATGGACAAGTTTGTACATTAACAACAAAAATAATTCTGAATCACAGTGGGAAAAGAACAGAGTGATTCTTTTCCTGACAGAAACAGATGTGCATTAATTAGTGGTGAACTGAAAGTTTCAGACAGAGCATTAAAAAGCCATTTTGATGAGGTAATTTCCAGTTTCTCTTTTGCTCATGTCCAACTTCTCCATCACAGAGGTCTGCAGGCCATTAACATTATTTCTACCTCCATTCATGGCACTTTGTCTTAGTAGGTTAGCATTTTGTGGCCAGCAGGAGGGCAGCTGCTGGCTGCACTTACACACCCACCTTCTGCTTAACTCCACCCACCTGCCTTAACAGTAACAAAAGAACATTAATTATGAGTGTAAGGTTGCTATAGCTGTTTAATATTCTCTTTGTGTGATGGAGCGGGTCCAAACTTCTTGCCATCTGCTTCAAATCGTCAAGTTACAAGTACAAGCAGCCCACAAAAATGATATTTTCTTTAAAACTAAAAATACAAAATTAGATTTTATTTTTAATCTGCTTTACAACTTAAGCAAGTAATATTTTATTTTATTAATATTTGTTATCTCCAAAAATATTAATGTTCTTATTTTCTATATTTGGCATATCTTTTTCTTCTAATCTATTCTACACATTCACTTATTGGTGTATGTTTGTGGTCCTATTTCCCATGAAATGAAAATGCAGCAAAAACAAGATCAATAAAAGACAAATACTTTGTTTTTTATATTAAATGTTCTTCTTTGGTTTGTGTCCATCTGTATTAATGGACTTTAACTGCTGTTCTGGGCCAAACAAAATAAACATTTAGAGACAAGTAGTCTGAATGCAGCTCTCAAGACACTCATGTCAAAGAAGTGATAAATACATGTATATACCTGTCCTCATGCATTATTGGACTGTAAAATAAGTCTTTTGGTTATGAAAATTTCTCGCAATTTGTGAGGCTGTCCAAGATGGCGTCGTGGTTTAGGTTCACGCCTGCAGATGTCTGAGCCTGCCTGAACTGTCCTCTTCTGATTGGATGAAGGAGAAGACAGCAAGACAATTTCAAGTATTTCTACAAGGTACTCAATTTTCTTGCTTCGTTTAATCATGTTTGATGATGTGATTACAAAAGTGATTGAAATAGAGTGGAATGTAAGCCATGTGCAGAAAGGAGCCAACTGTGTGCAACATATCATTTATCCTTCACCTCCAGCAGCTGCAGTCTGCAGGAATAGCAGCCATTGTGAACCTGTTGAATGACATGTTGGTGATTTCTGAATGCAGAAGAACAAGAGTGTCACCGGTGTTCCATTTGCGGGGGGACATATTGGGACACAGGTGGTCAATGAAGCACACCTGCAGCTAATTAACCTATGCCTACATGTGAGGAGTTCAATGGTAGCTGGCAGGTAACAGGTATTTGTAGCAAACTGTTAACGTCCCACTGTGCTGCTGCAGCTGAGAGGCTTAGATAATCACTGTCAACTTTGATAGCTTCCCTTAGAGTAGACAACTGGTGAGCTTCATGAATCTTGACTGCACAATATTTTAGAACATAATAGGAAACCTATTTTTAATTCAGAGGTAAATCTACAAAATTACTATCCTGGGCATCGCCTTCCTACACAGTTCAGCTCCATTCTCATCTTCTTTCAGTGCTCAATCTGAGATTTCACCCATTGAGCTTAATTTCTCTGCTAGAATTTCATCCTGGCTAATCAGCAAACAGAAGGAGTTGTGAACTATGTAAATTTTCTGCACTGTTTTAGTATTGTAGTCTGCCTGTAGCTTTAGCAATGGCAACAGAGGAAGTGAACGAAACCTTCAGTTTGTGTTGGCAACGCATCCAATGGGAAGCAGAAATACCTGGGCTCAATGCTACATGACCCGGCTGGGTCTGCAAAGCAGCTGATCCAAGGTTTCCAATGTATGTATTGATCCATATTAAATTTAGTGTTTGAACTATTTAAATAAGCAGTTATGGAGATTTTTAGAGGAGGTCTTAAATTTCCAGAAATTCTCTATTTCTGGAAACTTGAAACACCAGGAGTCCACTGTAGTTTTCACACAGGAACAGTTTTTTTTTTTTTTTTTGCATAGCTTTCATCATTTAAGCCTACTTTAATATTTCTTCAGGTCATCTTTTTCTGATATAAGGTTTTGATTATTTTGTTGATCTATAACACATACAGTGTTGGAAAAAAGAAATCGGAGAAGTAGAAGAAATCTGTAAAAGGGCTAATATTTTTTTCCCAGCAGTTATGTTTAAAAACAGCCCAAAATAGAACTTTGGTTATTGTGTGTGGTTTTAATAAAAGAAAATTTACACTGATGCTTAAAGTGTAAGAATCGGTGGATGGAGTTATAGTTTAGAGATCCTTCCTATTTAAATTCAGTGATGCTATCATTATGTAATTGTTGGCTGCAACAGCAAACCTTTGGAATGATACTAAATGTGATCTAGATTTCATTTATAGGCTGTAATAACAGACTGTAAGCACAACAGATCTGAAATGGGGAGTTTTTTCATCTGATTTCCAAAGGGTTAGCTGCACCTTTTCTTCAAAAGGAAAGTTTCACCACAGGTGCGTCCGTTCAGAGGACTGCAGCTGGAAAGTCTCTATGCAGAAGAGCAGCAGAGACACCAAGGAATGTGTAAAACACAAAATCTCAATCTACGATTCCAAAACTTCATGTTCTCTCAGACAGTTAAAGCATTATGGAGCCTCATAAAATCGTGGCAGCTCAGTTTCTCCCTGGAATTTTAATTTACCCTCAATAAAGCAGACAGGCTGCCTCAGTGTGTTTACGTCCGGCTGGTGGATCTGCCTCGCCAGAGTACGTCAACATACAAACTCCCCTGGAACGGTGAGACAGCTTTCCGTCTCCCGGGACTCTGCACTGCAATTCCCAGCACAGCATGGCGATGTCGGAATGCCGAAGGTAGCCGTGAAAAATGCTAAACTGGCGACCGCAGGCCAACCGTGAACACACACACCCCAACACACAGCAGGAGTCCTGCCAGCATCACTTTAAATGATTCAAATGAAGCTTTCAACAAAGATGACAAAACATGTGGAGGTAGTATGTTGTTCCTTGAGGTTAATATCAAAAAGTCTAACCTTGAATTGTAGCTTAAAAGGTAGACAGTTGGTGTATTATCAAAGGGAACCTGTTTTATCCAGAGGAGCTTTAAACCAAATGGAAACTTCTTTTATCGAGAAAGACGTTGATGTTTTCTGAGTGCTTTAATATTTAAAGCATAAAAATGGACTAAATATTTTTTATTCATTAAAGGAAAAATATTTTTTGCTAAGGAAGAAGTCTGGACACCCTGCCTCCCAGCAGCTTGCTTTAGCCCCTTTGGCTGGATTAACTTCAGTGAGAAGCTTCTGACTTCAGCCTGAGGAAAGTTTTCCCCTCCTCACTTTCAGCTGTCAGATGTTTGAGGGTTTCTTACATGAACATCCCATTTCAAATCCCCAATAGTAAATATCAAGGAGAATTCCCTGGGCTTTGAATTTGCCTTGAACTTTTATTTATGAAAACTTGAAAACTTGTGTTAGTTTTCATTCAGTCTTTACAGCAGAAGCAGAACTAGACAGAGCAACCTGGAACCTGGAACTCCAAGTTCTAACATTTAGTTTGTTTTCACACCTGATAGTCCAAAAGACTCACTTTGATTTGGGAGCAAAATTTCAACATTTCTTCCATTTTCAGCTGCTGAAAATGGAACAGCAGCTCCACTTTTACTGCACCGTCATACCAACCAAACCAACTGAAAAACTTGTTCTTGCCCCTTGCCTGCGGGGGCACTATACCAAGAACCACTAAAGGAGACAACACAAAAACCTCTGAATAAAACTAAACCACTTCATTAAATGTAAACAAAAATGGAGTGGCGTCAGATTTTAGCGGTAGTAAGATTTCTCTTTTTTTGGTAAGAGACCATGAGTCATTTCTCCCACTAGCGATAGACTCACATGTTTGTTTTAGTTGTATTTACCCAGAATTCCCTGTGCAGTAGTCTGTTTACTGCTCCTGGTTTGCATGGCGTCCACATTTGCATCCAAATCACACCAGAGTTCACTTCAACTGAACTGAGGCCGAGGTTTTTAGGAATTAGTTTTTTTGGTCCACATCAGAGTGTGATTATGCATTCACACCTCACTAAATGGACTTTCAAGTCAAAGAAAACAGCTGGATGAATGCGGACTGAACTGGGTTGGTGTGAATGCACCCTGAATCTGCCCTGGCTCCTGAGGCCAACAATCGTCTCTGTGTGTTGAGCTGAAATACCAAAGACGGGACACGGTTTTTGATTTACTAAAAGTAAATGGAATATTATCCCTATTGTACAAATGCACTCAACAATAAAGGTGGGAATTTTCTAATAATACAAACCCCCAATATGATATGAGTTACAGCAACATTTCATTTCCCTGCGGGGTTATTAAAGTATTCTTCCCTGGATTGGACTGAACTGTGTTCCTGTACACAGGGTAAGCTGCTGTTTACCGAAGAGCTCAGGTTGTCATAGCTCATATCTGAAACTCTAATCCACTTCCCCACAACTGGAGTGTCTGCCGTACAACTCTGTGACATGACTAAGACTGTACAAATGTTTGTGTCCACTCTCTATACGCTGAAGATCTATGCTTCATACACCAGTTTGAACTCATGGCTTTTTCATCGACTGCTTTTTTTTTTCTCTCCAAACACCCACACCAACTATTAAGCCTTGCCTCCTCCTGACATTATATGAACAAATGTCTGATGCTGTATTGATTGTCTAATTTTCTGCAGGTCAGGAAGTGCTGCGGAGCATCGCCTCCGACACTAAGAGGTGCTTCTTGTTTTGCCCGGGGATATTTCAGCTTACACAGCTTCTTTTTTTAATAACGAAACCAAAGAACAAAAATGTGCATGTGTGATGAAAGCTGCAAAAGAACCACTAACAGAATGCTGAACGGAGCTCATGTTGAACTGTCATTATCTCTACAGTTATGGAGGCATGAAACTTTAACCACTATCACATTTTATGCCTCCTTATCTCATGGATTCATGCATTCTGCACAGTGTAAAACACAGCCTCTTGCTCAAGACTGGACTTGCATGATTACTTTAATGTTACATTCGACATGCAATTCATGCAACCCGTGGAATAAAAATCTCAAATATAGCGTGAACTAAATTTGCCTTTCAATTTAAAGGTCTAACTCCTTCTGCTGGTCTACGGGGAAGTGAAGCGGTGCAGACACTTCAAAACGAACAGACGCTGATTCTGAGTCTGTCTCTGCATCATAAAGACGCCGTCTCGCCTCCGAGACCTTCAATTCCAAGGGGTTGAATATATTTTTCCAATGTGGGTGAGACAATGATTGCACAAGGGTCCTGTGAGATGATGAAAACAGTAAAGAAAGATCATAAAGTGAGGTGAAGGAGAGAGGAACCGCTAATCAAAGAGAATATGAGTCAGAGCTCAGTCTCATCTTGAATACAGTATTATCGTATTAAAGTTCTTCATTAGGTTGAACAAACCGGCTACACTGCAGTTTGAACAATGCAGAGCTGCTGACAACAAAAGAAGATTGACGCTGTTTGCGCTGTGAAAAGCTTTGACGAAGAGCATATAGAGATGACATCAAACACTTCAGCTGAACCTTTGATAGATTCAAGGAAAGCCCGACTAAACCTCTGATCTCTGACGGCGAAGGTGACGAGTCATGTTCTGCCTCTCCAGGTTTCAGAGGTAAACGGACCAGAGTCGGGTACTGTCTGTTCTGAGTCAGCGCTCAGCATGAGGCTAAAATCACTCGCTTCAGAACGAATTAGGCAACACCTAAGAGCTTTTAAACTTTAATCAACAAAAATATTTATAAAATTCACCTACACCAAGTTTTACAGACAATACTGCAGAGGAGGAAAGGAAAGAATTCTGACTTTAATCTCAAAATTTTTTCACATTTTTCTTAGAATCTTAACAAAAATTCTTATAAGAAGAAAATTAGAAAATTCTTTTCTTTAAGACTTTTAGCCTAAAGTCTTAAAGAAAAGTTAGTCGTTTTTTTAACTGCTGTGTTTCGAGTAAACAAATTTATTTTAGAAAATGTCAAATTGTGCAACTATATGGTAAATGGAAATGCAGCTATTTTTTCCAAATGTGTGTTCTGATCCAGTTCAAGAAGTTAATGGCTCAGTTTGCTCCTGGGATTTGGAGTTCAGATTCAGGAAGAGAAGAAGAAGAAAACTTCCAACAGTTTGGAAGATCTCCCCGATGCAGATCCCCCACCTTTAACCAGCAAAGTGTCACAATGACTCACTTTGCTGGATGATAAATTGTCCCAGAATTTATTACAATTAACAATAATATTGTTGTTTTAAGACCATTTTAAGTAACATAATGGTGACTGCATAATAAAGCAAGAACATATTCTCCAAGATTAAAAAACTTCAAATTCTAATGAACATTTAACACTGCAACTGGAATACATTTTAAATATCAAAAATACATAAACAAAACAGAAACAACAAATAAAATTAATTATGAAGTTTCTGTAAATTAAATTGTTGTTCAAAAGAAGGGCTGGTTATGACCAAAACTCCGTACTGAAAACTTTTATCATCCAGGTTCTGGTAGAAAGAGAAAGAAAAGAGGAAAAAACGATAAATCATGCAAATGGAAATGATTGAGTTTATTATGGGATTAATTGATTAATTGATTATTGTGACTGGCCTTCATTTAACGCCTCAATCTTAGATGACTTCTCGTATTTCTGATGCAAATGTCTGACTTTATAATCAGGAAAATGTACAAGTTCTTTCTTCTCATGAGAATGAATTACAAAACACCTGATTTAATATTGTAAATTTTATAATATAAAAATGTAAAATTTACGTTAATCCATTTCTATGGATTAATTTTCCAAATGAATCATGGAAAATGTGTATTTCACCTTGCAAATGTACAACTTTCTATAATCAGAGTATCACGTTTTTTCAAATATGTGAATATTAATAGTAATCTAAAAATTTCCGAGTTTTTTTTTGGTGTAAATATAGTCCTCTGTGATAAATTATTATTTTTTGCTTTTATCCACAATGGCCCTAATACTCCGTCTCACTTTTCTTTCTATGTCGTTATATCTATTTTTGCTTGACTTAACATTCTCAAGCTTTTTTCTGCTCATCTTTTACTCAGCGTTGCTTTGATGATTGGAAAGCAGAGTTTTTAAAAAAATTGCTGCAGAATTGCTGAAGTGCCAAAAATTCCTCTCAGTTGTTATTTTGTCAGGGGAAATAATATTTCTTCCTTTTTTATTCCTGGATATTGTTGTATTAGTCCAGCCATGGCAGCCTTGAGAACCTGAGGCAGTGTGATAACCTCTCTCTGAAGACGTGGCTACCTTCATCCTGCCCCCCCCAGGAGACCGCAGCGTGCCAGAAGTACTTGGCAGCGATCGTTTGCCCTACTGCTGAACTTTTTTTCTTGGCTGGCACAATCCAAAATCGAGTCGGTTTGAGGGCCGCATCTCTTCGTGTTTCGGAGATGACTTGGACAGAGAATTGAAGGAATGAGGGTCGGCTCACGTAGAGCCGAGGGTCGGCTCTGCGTGCCATCTTTGATGACAAGATGGCACGTAGAAGGTTAGTGGAAGACGGATGCAGGGCGAGAGGGCCGCCTGAACGGAAAGAAATCTGGAAAAAGGGGGAATGGTGATGTCAACACTGAGACGAGGTGGAGCAGGAGACACAGAGGTAACACAGAAAATTAGGATCTGATTAACTGCCAGCAACGTCAGGGAGAGGGATGCTGTGACAAGATTATCTGAGGGGCGAGGAAAGAAGAGGAGCGCAGTCTGCCACTCTTCTTTGCCAACTTTGCACTTACCAACTTTTTGGAAGCAGGAGGTGGTTGAATAAAGAAGGGAAGAAAAGAAGAGAAGAAAAAAATAAAAGAAAGGAAAAGAAAAATATGTTACTGGAAAAAATAAGCAGAGAGTCTGCATAGAAAGCTGACAGAAGCCATCTGAAAAAAAAAAAAAAAAACAGGCCTTGGCAAAAGTATGCATATTAACTTTGTCACATCTAGTTTTATTACAAGCAAAAACTTTGATGCATGTTGTTTAGGTTTTAATGGGACCAGTGAACAGACAGGAGCACTTAAACGTGAGATGGAAGGAAATTATATTCCCTTGATATGATAAGCAATATGATAATTCCCATTTTTTTGGTAAATAGCTTAACCTCAGACTAAATGGTATGGAAATTCATTTCCATGGAGAAAGAAAGAAATCAAGGTCCAACAGGAAAAATTATCAGATTCAAAGTTATAGTAATGAGATATAAAGTCATAATTATGTCATAAATATGCAATGTCAAGTTATAATTTCAACTGACAGTCATACCTCTTGTCATGATCTGTGTTTTTCTGTGTATTTATTTCTATTTCTGTGTCTCTGTGCTCTCCGTGTTGTCCTGTCTCCCCGTGATTTGTTCCCAGGTGTGTCTTGTTTCCCTGATTACCCTCTGTGTATTTAGTCCCACCTGTGTCCTGTGTTCCTCGTCGGGTCCTTGTCTGAGTACGTCTAAGGTTGTTCTGTTGCTGTCAGTCGTCCCGTCGATAACCAGTTGCTACCTGTGATGAGCCTAAGCTTCCGCTCAGCAGTGCTGCCTGGTAGTGTGGACTGTTTTTGTTAGCTCCAGAGTCATATTAAACTTCATTTCATCTTACCTGGGTCTCCAGCGTTTTGCCTCACCTCCACCACACCACTTTCGTGACACCTCTGGCATTCAGTATCACAATTATGAGATTCAAAGTTATAGTTATGAGATTTAAAGTCATGATTATGACATACTGGAGACACTCTGAGAAACAGTGTGGCTTTCTATCGCATAATTATGACTTAAAAAGTAAAAATTATAACTTTTATTCTTGTAATTACGACTGTAAATCTCAATTATGATTTCCTGTTGTACTTTTAATGTTTCTTTCATGGCGGAAATTAGCTTCCATAGGACATGAGAACATCACTTTTCATTTGCAGATTCTCAATTTGATTTTGATCTGGACTTGGATTAGGCCATTCTAACAGGATGTCAGCATTTACATCGGTACTGGCTGATGTTAGTCATATTTTAACATATTGGTTTTGATCCAATCAGTAAAACTGGGCCAATATTAACCAATATGTATTACCTTCTTGTTGCCATTTGTGTTTTGGATGGAGTTGACTGTTATGCGTTTGTAAAGATTATAAGGTGTTTAACTGGTGGACGGTGTGGTGACATTTAAACAGAGTCCAAAGTATAGGGAAACATATAAACTATATGACATCGGTAAGTATTGGTTGTTGGCTAGAATAGCAGTATTCATTTCTGTTGTTGGCCCAGATTTTCATATCAGTGCATCCCTAATTCTAACATATGAAAATGCATTCTAAACTATTTCAGTGACACCCTTGCTGTGTGTTCAGGGTTCAGTTCTGCTGAAAGGTGAACAAACACAATCCAGTCTTTTGAAACCTCTAACAGTTTTTTTTCCAGCATTGACCCATCTTCAGCTGTGTCCATTTTCCCTTTACTTCTGACCAGCTCCTCTGTCCCTGCTGGAGACAGCGTGCCCACATGGGAACAGTGTATTCAGATTTCTGTATTGAGGCAAAAATGTTGAATCTGGGGTCTCATCTGACAAGTCCATATCTTCTTTAAACCTTTTATTTTTTCTCAGACTTGCTCTTCCACATGGGTTAGGTCTGTGAAGTATGCAGCTATATTCTCTAGTGAAGCGCTGAGGCCTTCATAGAACAGCTTGATTTATACTGAGTAACTGTGAAAGTTGTGTAACTTTCACAGTCACACAACTTCTGCAAGTCATTTATTGCTTTGGGTTTCTACTTAGGGGTATCAGATTAAAAGTGGTTAGAATAAAGATGGATTCCACAGTTTTCAGATGTTCAATCCTTAACAAATATGCAACATATCATTATTCTCTCCCCTCTCTACTACTTTGTGATAAAGTAGATAACTAGAGTTTCTGGTTGTGAACAGATTAATGGAATGCAATAAGAAGAGCTTCAGTGTTTAATCAGCATTCTGTTTGGATCGGCTGATGATGATGCAACAGCTGCAGAGCGGTTGTCTTTCACCTAGCAGGCCCTCTCTTAACTCTGTTTTTCAGGCCCAGAGTGGCTCAGGAGTGACTTTGCAAGTTTGAGCAATTTATATGGAAATCCGCCTGAAAAAGTCCTCAGGTTTGGGATCCCCAGAAACGGTTACCATGTTAGGCAAGAAAACCAATTTAAGGTAATGGTAAAGAGGTGGTTAGTCTTTTTTTTCTTTCCCCCTCTGGAGTTATAGGTCTTCTAAAAAGTTTTAATAGGTGGACTTGTTTTGTGAATTGCAGAAATATCTTTTTTCTCCCCTTTAATTTGCAAGACCAGGTAAAAGAAATCCTCCCGTCCTGGAAGACACAGCACACTACAGCTCTGACTTTATACCAATGACCGAAAAAGACTCACAGATCTTTTTTACATTGTGACCTTACAGTACTTTTGAAAAGTATTCAGATAACTCTAATTTTTTTAATTGTGGTGCATTACAACCATAAACCACAATTTCATTGATATTTTATGTACTAGCTCAACCCAATGTAGCAAAAAAATGTGAAGGAAGGAAAGTTATGTTTTTTTTTTTTGACAAAGAAAGCCATCAAAAACATGCTACGCATTTATATATGCCCACATTTTACTCCAATACCCTTAAATCAGGGTTCCCTGTGCTCATGCATTAGAATGGCCCACTCAAAGTCCAGGCCTAAGTCCCATCAATCCATCGCATGATCGATTCATGGTGACTCATGGATGAGTTTCTCTAGATCTGGCTGAGTCATTAGTCCTGAAAATGTTCTTCAGGTGATAGAAGGCTGATTTTTCTAACTGTCTTTATGTGACTCTGAAGGTTCAGGTCAGAGGTCATCACTACTCCCAGGTTTTGGGCCTGATTGCTGGTTTTTAGTTGTAATAACTGAAGCAGTGCTTTGACTCTAGATCTATAACTCTAGATCATTCCTCTTTAGGTTCAAAGATAACTTCGCTTTTGTTTCTGTTCAGTTGGAGAAAGTTTTGCTCATCCACACGTTGATCTGTTCTAAGCATCTGATCAGTGATTGGATGGTTTGGAGTCAAGTGGTGACATCATAATGTAGAGCTGTGTATCATCTGCATAGTTATGGTAGTTTGTCTTATTTCCTGTTATAACCTGAGCTAGTGGGAGTACATAGATATTAAATAAGAGAGACTTTAGGATTGAACCTTGGGGAACCTCATATGTGACTTGAAAGGTTTGACAAAACTTAAAAATTGCTTTTCAGAAACGCTCTTGATCCAGTATGACTCATCTTGACCTATTTTGCAAGGAAGTGTTTTTGGGGAAAAAAAGTGATTCTGAAACTGATAGAAATGTATCCCAACATACTTTCACCTGTAATTACAGCAAAAGACGCTTGTATTGAATATGGCAGCACTGAACGCAAATAAATGCCATACTTTTTAGATTTTGATTCATAAAAAGATTTGTGCTTTACAGGTAAAAAAAATATATATATATTTTGGGATCTTGCATAAAACCCCATGAAAATACAGTAAAGTTTGTGATAGCAGCATGATAAAACATGAAAAAAAATTCAAGAAGCAGTCTGACCTATGAGGAAGGTAACACGTCTTCATCACCTACATACACTGGCCAGTCGGTTGCTATACAAACAGAAAGTGATGGGTGTCACTTGAGTGGACACCACTGTTGCTCTAGGAAGCAATTACATTAATACTTTGAGTGGAATTAAAAACCTCATTGCAGCAGCTTCCTTTAATGATCTGGAAAGTAAAGGATATTAGCAAATACCCAGCGATAACACTGCCAATGCATTTGCCACATCTAATTTACGCGTCCCGTTTATGGCACATTCTCCTTTCCAATCAAGTGTTAAATGGGAAAATGAAATTTGAATATTAGAGCTCTTAAGGGACGTTTGACATTGAGTAAATACAAAGTGCCTGAAGTATCACATTGTCCTTTTAATGCTAAATAGTGTTATTATGGCATTGTTGGCAGGAATCCCACAGATAAGACATTGTATTGCCACTACATGGGGAGGCTGAAGAAAGATTGATTTTCTTTTAAATGATCCTGGAAGACCTAAGAAATTCATATAACATTGATAAAGGAAATTTGAGAAATTTGGGTAATCTGTGTTCTTCTCTACGCTCTGTGACATTGAGAAAACCATGTTTTATAGGAGATAAAGCAAGAGGAAAGTGACCTTCATCTTAATAGCAGAAAATAGTTGGGAAAAAGCTGAGAAAAAAACTAATAACCAGATAAAAACTCTCAGCTTCTAAAGTGATTGCATGCCAGACGAAAACATTAAACATTGGAAACCCAAAGATATTTGGGAACGAAGCACAAAGTCAGATCTGCGCTGAGTTACCTCTTCAGACTGCACATCATGCAGCATCGCCTTTCACTGTAGACTCCCTTCTTTGCACATTCTCTAATCAGGTACCGCCTTTGTCTCCACCAATCATTTTAAAAGTTGTGAAATTTTAAAAACTTAAGCTTTTCAGAGGTCTTACAGGAGCTATTCAAATGCTCATGCATTGTGGCTTGAAGAGGTACTAAACTGCTACACATTATGCCTTGTTTCAAACACAAACTTCAATGTATTTTATCTTTCGCAGTCTAAATTAATTGTAATTTCAACATCTTTACACAGTGAGCAGTGCCAAATCCAAACTGTCAATGTGCAAAGAGTCCAGGTAACACGGGGCCGACAGGACCAGGGTCAGGGGCAGGGACCATTGATAACTGCTTGCTGTTCTAGATGTTTTTTACGCCAGAAAAAGGTAGTGAACTTATACATGTTTTCTACACAAGAATTTTTTCCAAAATCAATCTGAAAAGTCGAGATTTGCATTTGTATTAAAATCCAGTACAACTACATAAAATCCAGTACAACTAACTGCCTTCAGGACGTCACCTAACTCACATGTGTATAATTTAATCTCAGTATAAATCCAGCTTCTCTGTGAGGATTAGTGGGAAAACTGTATGACGAAGAGCCAGGGACACAGCAGTCATCCCTGACCTGTCGTGTTGTGGCACATCGGCCCAACGGTGACTTAGAGATGGAGTTTGAAGCTGAGTTAAGTTATAAAACAACATCTGAAGCTGTGGAGATGTCAACTTTGTAAAATCCATCATTTGAGAATGGAAAGAGTGCAGCAGACCTCAAGATAAAGTTCAGATTTATGGCAAGCCACAGTCATAGAGTAGAGTGGAAAAAAGACTGTTTTTGTTGAAAGGAAGCAACAGGTAGTCCTATTTACAGCAAACAAGTGGAAGAAGATGCTCTAGTCAGTTGAGACCAAAGTTTTTATGTGTGCTGAAAGCTATAGCTGGATATCACCGTGGAAACAACATTCCTATGGAGAAACATGGTAATGGCAGCAGCATGATATGTGGACAGTTTTCTTTCTGAAAGGAGTTAATGGAAAGGATGGGCAATCCTGGAATAAACCAAATTTAAGGCTTCAAAAGATTTTACTGTGGTGGAGGAGAGGAACCCTCACAGGGATCACAGCTGTGGATCTTATGCTGACGTTTGTTGAGGCAGGACTGATTACTGGACTCTATCAGTGGATAGTTTTATTCGAAGAAACCACAACAAATAACTAAAGCATATTCATCTGGTAAAATGGTTCAGTCAAAGCCTAAGACCTAAGTCCAGTTGAAAATTGATGTTCGCAGACTCTCTCCATCAAATCTGACAGCTAATTTTGTAAAGATGGATGAGCATAAAAAGAGACAAACCTAAACTCTTTTAGATGTTTATTTTCCTTAAACTTCACAAACATGCACTTCCGTCAAATAATATCCCAGCAAAAACAAACAAGAACTTAAAGTTTGTGGTCGTAGTGCTACAAAATCTGAAAAAGTTGAACATGTCTGAGTCTGAGAACCCATTAAAGAAAAATAACTTCCTGATTTGTTTGCTGGCGAGATGACTCATTGCTTTTAGAATAAATATCATACGCATTTGCCTATATGCAAAAAAGATTTAACAGTGAAGGCAGTTTAATATCAAACATATTTCTATTTATACCATCTGACTAAGTGCTTCCATAAAAGCTGTCAAGCTGCTTTTGCATGGTAGAAGTGAGAAGTCAGTGGTTTCAGGGTTTTCAGTGCAGAAATGTGAGCATTTACATTTTTTCAGTTGCCCTATATAGTTTTATTTTTCTGCTTCTGTTTGTTTAGATGTTTAAATTTTGTGTTGATGCAGAGAGAACACAGAAGCCTCTTACTGGGGTCTGACAGGATGGAGTCCGTCTTGGGCAGGAACTGGTCACACCGGATTCCTTGGTAGCCTTCACGACACCTGGTATACAAAAAAAAGTTTCTCTTTGAGACTGGAAAATCTCCACAAAACCTTCCTCAGTGCGTTTTCTGACGAAACAGTGGAGGTTTTTTTTAGAGAGAAACAGACAAGGCAGGTATAGATAAATACAGAGAAACAAGCAGTCTGTCAGGGCACTGAGCTTAACTGGAGGTTGTTGTTGTTGGTCAGTGAATCCCAAATCCAAAAACCTTGGTCAGGAGGAGAGAAATTCACTTCAATGACATAAATGATCACGAAGGAAAAACACAAGTTGTTACAGGTCAGAGTCTTCGAAGGGCATCAATGGTTTTTGCTGTGTCCTCTTTAAAGAACCTCATAATATCCTTTAAAATCAAACATTTTTTTTTATGATAGCAATTTACTTTGCTTGTATTAATTTCCTAGCTCTGGCAGTTAAACGCTCCCATCAAGTTGATTACAGAAGATCTGCAACATCTTTCTGAAAGCACTGAAGGTCCCAAGTTTCTTCAAGAAATATAATCAGACTTATTTCAGTTTCTCCTGAAAAACATAGTCATATTTCTGTCACTTTCTAGATGAAATAAATGTTCCAACATGGAGTCATTAAGCAGTACACCAGCTCTGCCTCCTCAGCCTCTTGTCCTTCTCTGTTACACCCGGCATGTACAGAATCCACAGAGTTTCTTGTAGTGGAAGTCTGAGATGAACAGAGTGAGAGAACAGACCCCTGTGGGGCTCCAGTGCTGCTGGCCACCGGGTCGGACACAGGACCCTGCAGTTTCCTAACCTTTAGTCTCGTTCAACTGAACCTGAATCTGCATTGAAGAGATGTTAACCCCTCCAAATGTGTGTCAATAAAGAAGTGCTCATTCTAAGGGTTTTGAACAGTCCTCTGAATTTGAGTGGCAAATTAAGAAGTAAAGACTAACCATTAAGTAGCTAATGAGTTCTGAAATGTACTCAGTCTGCCCTTCAGAAAATGTCTCGGAAAAAGCGTGTTTTTTTAATAAATGTCAGTTCAATAAATATCTCCTGATCAACATACAGAAGCCTGAGTGTTTGGGAGAACTGGAACACGGCGCAGGTTTAAACTAAGTGTGGTGTGAAGCCTCAGCTTGTTTGCATATCGGTCGTTGCCTCTGGCTGTTTGAACCTTCGCCTTCCCGTCTCCCTGCTTTTAAAGCTGCAGGTCTCACATATGAAAATGGACTTAACATGCAGTCTGCTCTGTTTTACCAAGTCTCAGATCTTACCTCTGTTCAAACGGTTTCTTTATTTCACCTCTTCATTTCTTTTGGCTTCACAAACACGTCTAGATTCAACTGCACCGCATTGCAACAAAACACACTGTGTCTTTATTTTTCCTGATAAAGACAAAAGAGGATGTACGCCTGCCCTGACAAGACTCTCAAACACCTATAAATTCATTTAAGAAAATAACACTTTGAATTTGATCATTTTTTCAGAATGGTGATGACAACCTTTTAGAGATCCATCCATGGCGAGTGACTTTTAATCACATCAGCTCTAGCTGGCGAAGAAACAAGAACGCAAACGAAAGGATGTTTGGAGAGACACAAGCTGATGACAAAAGCTGTGACTTTAAATCTGAGTCCAAACAATAGCCATAGAAAAGATCCTCATCTCATAGAACGTTAACGCAAAGTGCAAAGATGGGATGCTAATTGATCACAAAATCGCTGCAAGAGGAGGGGCGACACCATTAGGGTGTAAAAGTGAGGCATTTAGAATCCACTACACAGTCATTATAAGAAACGAGCACTAACTATAAATACGTTTCATTTTAAGTCAGCAGGGCGGAGAGCAGGTGAGCAACGTGATGAGGACTAAAAGAAAACAGAAATAAATGTCTGTGCAAGCCAAAGATTTAAGATTTAAATTCACAGATTATTTTATCTGTGAATTCAATAACTCTACATGTGAAACCCCCCCAAAATCTAATTGCATTGATAAACCCCTAAAGTCCCAGGGTTAGTTTGTAATTACAGGTTAGCAGTGTAGAGTTTCAGTCAGATATTTACATGCAATGTATAAAAACATACCTTTTCCTCACTGACTGACATGAAATCAGACTAAAATCTTCCTGTTGTTTTGGTAAATTAAGATTGCCAACATTTTAATTAAAGTTCTTTCTGCTTCACTGCCTGAGAACGGAAATAAAGGAGCAGAATATTGATATAAAGAGAAGTATTTTTGTTATGAGATTCAAAATGAGATATTAAAATACATTCCTCTGACAGACTACAACTTCTCACTCCTTCTAGATGACAAACATCCAACAAGGTATTGCCGTTCTGTTACGGCCTTTCTCGTTTAAACAAGAACATTTTTTGGTTTTTAAAAGATATAAAATCTGTTAAAACCAGAAAGTTTGCAATTATAACATACTGCTGTTATATTTATTTCCTAGATATGACAGCTAGAATATGCTTCCTTATTAACGCCTAAAACAGAGAGAGAGAGATAGTTTTTAATACTCTCTTCAAAACCAGAAATTACAATCATACTAAGAACACTGTAAACAGAAAATGTTGATGTTGATGATTTACTTTGTGAGCTTCTGATGGATGATCTGAATTTTGCTCTCTATCTGAAGCGGTGATGGCATAGTTACTTTGAAAAAGTAACTTTAATCAGATTACTGACTACTCCTTGAAAAATCTTGCTGTGGAAAGTAACTAAGTTACATTACAAGTTACTTTATTAGTTACTTTCCGTAGCTGCTGACAACCCTCCGCCACCTAAAGATAAAAATGACATTGAGCTTTGACTATTCTATAATCATAACATCAACAATGTATCTCCACTTATAAGGTTGAACATGATCTTATAATAAGGTGAGATAGTTCAATGGTTGCAACAGTCCAAAAACAACAACAACAACAAAAACAAAATAAAAAGTCATTTTTGCATGTTCTTGTGTGTTCCACTACTGTCTGGAAAACTATAAAAAGGATTTTAGAGTCTCACTGTTTGCAGTTTTCTGGAGCGCAACATAAAGCTCGACATCATTTACAGCAAATATATTAACTTGACATTAACAAAGACACAGTGGGACGGATCAACCGGGAATAGATGGAGCCTGACTGAAACTACCTGGATGTCAGTCAAACTCTGGGGCTGATTATGAGTCTCTGCTTCTTTAGAATCCCAAATATGCAACCTTAAGTTCAAAACAAGCTCAATAAACTGCTACCTGCGACTCATTAAATTTGCAAGCAACTTTAGAAAAAACAAGCCCAGAGTAATTTATAATAATAGTACTTGGCAACTTGGACAGAAACTCAAAATACTTCCCGTTTTTCCAGGAACAAAATGAGCGTCTCTCTCCTCCCTCCATTGTGTGTGTTTCTGTAGCAGAGTGAGATCAGCTGCTGTTAACTGTCACATAGAAACGACGGTCACTCCCCAAGACGCACAGAGAAAATGTAATTATATTACTAGAGAAAGTGACAAAAGTAGTAATGCAATGATTTGGATAAGTAACTTTAATCTGAGATTAGTCATTACTGAAAAAAGTGGCTCGGTTAGAATAAGGCATTACAGTAACTTGTCGCTGACATCACTGACCAAAGGATCCTGAAGGAAACATCTGTCTGAACTATCTGGGTACCTGGGATACGCAGCAGAACATTGAGAACCCAAACACACCAGCAATTGCACTTCCCAGCTGTTTCGGTAAAGAAGAAGATTTTCAAGGGGCCTAGTCCAAGCCTGCATTTAAGTCAATTTAATGTGTTAGAGTCTATGAATGCCCAAAAGCGCTCCAATGATTAATGGGACAGAACTCCTTCACAGCAATATTCAACACCCCTAGTTATCACCAATGGTGTTATTCACGGTTATTAGGTTTACTGAGTAATTACTTTTTCACACTGGGCCAGGTTCATTTGAATGACTTTCATCTTTTATTTATTTATTTTTGGATCATTGAAAATATTTAAGCTTGACTATAAAGTAATGTCAGAATAAATCTGGCATAATCTGGTAAAATCTTTTTACCAAGAGTTTAGACTTTTGGTAAATTGCTTGCAAATAGGAGGAAATGGATATTGGTCGGGTGGATTTGGTAGAGACACACACCTGCCCTGCACAGGGTGATGGTTTGAGCATTTAAAAGCAGGTTATGCTTGTCATTTTGTTGTTCTTCACTAAACAACTGCTGTCACTCATTTTCATCTCACCATTCCTAGCGGATCGAGACTCTACATGGTAGATATTAGGAGCAGGCTGCTGTTTTACATGTTTTCCGTTGAAACCAGGATGTCACTTCGCAGCAGTCAGATAATACAGAGTGGTAGCTGACATTAGTTTCCTAAAGGCTCCAGCCGACATTAAATTCACAATAGAACGAGTCAGATTTCAAGAAGAATGCTAAACACCCACTACGGTCACCCAGGGGGATGAACTGACTGCTTTCCTTACTGCATAAAAAGCTTTTCTTTGTCACATCCATCAGGCCACATCACCTGGCTGACAGATCATATCAACCATGCTGCTAAAAGGCCTGAAAAAAAAATCTTACAACTTGTCAGAATGTCTGCAGAGCCTCCTCCAAACTAGCTGATTTCAGCTGTTAGAGACATTAAGAAAAGATTAGAAAAAAAATAATAAAATGTTGGTGTGAAGGATTACATTTGCTAGTGCTGCACTTTTTAATGATCACTAGTATCTTTACCTTTGAACTGAACAAAAATACTAAGCATCCACGAGGAGAATGCACAAATCCAATCAAACTATCCTCAATTCCAGGACCCTCTGGGTGCAAGAACACTAATAACTGCACCATCATAATTCTAACTAATAGGCAAACGCATATTCTTCTTATTGTATGACTTTAAATACCAATAAAGTCCTAATTGGTAAAATAACAGTATTATCATGACTGTTATTTTGTCCAACAAACTCTTTTCTTTCTAGAATTTCTTTTCACATATATCACACACCTAGTATTCCTGATGGAAAGGCACAGAAGAGGGAAAAGCAGTTCTCAAAGTTAAGAGATGGAAAGCTGATAATAGGTGAGAGACTGTTGAAGGGTATGAAAGAGTTGCAGAGTCTCTAATTAGCAGCGCAGTCATTAATTAGAGACGAACAGAATTAGAACGCCCAGGGAGGAACGTGTTTGAGCAAAAGGTTAAATGTGAATCTTCCTCAAACCTACCAAGCCGAGGCTAAATATAGGCATCGTGTGTGTGCACACACACACACACCCTCACATACATCTGTTTGCCAGTGAGTGTATCTGCTCATAAAACAAATATCAATTGAAATTTGCTTATGATTTTACTTATGTTTATGCTTTTTTCAGAAAGCCAAAAACTGTTAAAAAGCTTTTACTAAAATGAGGAAGTAAACTCAAATTTTCATTTCCATCAACTTTTTTAATGCAATACTTCAAAATGCGCATACATCAAGATTAAAAAAATGTAAGAACGCTTCTGACGTAACTTTTCAGCACAATGTCAGGCTAAAAGGTGGATATATTTTATGGCTTTTTACCAGATTATTTGGCAAAATTTCTTAACGCAATGATTATACATGATGTATGAATCAGTAGAAAACACGACAGCGTGCATTCATTATTTCTATTTTCTAAAATTAGCTATGAGGAAATTTGCCTTGTTGGAGTTATTCAAGGAATGACCGTCACCATCAATTAAAAGGCCGCTAGTTGGAGGAAACATTAAGTCAGGCAATGAAAGGTAACAATTGTTGCTTTTTACCTTGAATGTCATAACAGACCACAGCCATGCTCTACCACCATGCTGCATGGAGTTTTTCTAATATACATTTGGCCAATCCAGAAAGACAGAAAATGTCAAATGAAGACAGATTTCTGAAATGTCCGCCTCTGTAACCCGGTTTCTGCAGCACTCTGCCCGTGGTGGTACAATATAGAAGACATACTTCTCACCAACATAATTCCACTCGCAGACAGTAAAAATGTGATCCAAACAAAACAATGAGCCAAGCAGCTGTGTCATACATCAAAAGTAGCAGTAGGGCTTCCTGTAACTGCCGTTTGGGCCGTTTTAATAGAGTCCAACTCCACAGCAGTTTGGTTCTCAACAGTCTTTTAAAGGAATATATGCCACAGTGCAACGGTCAGACTCTGACAGGTTAGTTCAATGTTCTTCACACTTTGGGCCATTTTCTCAGCAGAGGCTTCACTTCAGAACAAGTGACCAAAAAAAAAAAAAAGGAAAGGAAAGGAAACGGTTGAATAGAAGCGTCTTCCTGTTGTGAGTGGAGCTGTGCTGCGAGTAAGTCAATTTACTCGGTGGGAATTTCTGTGGACAAGATTCCAACTAGATTCAAAAGGATTTTTGGCTTAAATATTTTAGATTTTTTTAAAATTTTACTTAGTCCCTTTTTTTTATTTTGACTTCACAAGTTATTAAGTTATTTCCTAGTTCAACACTGCTACTTCTGTGCCTCCACATCTGGAAGAAAAAGAGGCTTTAGCTGTTCAAAGATGCAATGACAATAATAATAATAATAATAATAATAATAATAATAATAATAATAATAATAATAATAATAATAATAATAATAA
>CAEFZY010041929.1:0-24432 GCA_903066815.1 Brachyrhaphis roseni
CGAGTAAAAGAAGAATCAACTCTCTTGTCTTTCCTTAACTTTGTTTAATTTGTGTTTAATAGGTGTCAACTCTGACAGAATGACATATACAAGTCCTGCACAGTGGTCAGAGGGATTTTAAGCTATTCTTCTTGCAGGATAGTGGCCAGGTCACGACGTGATGCTGGTGGAGGAAAATGTTTCCTGACTCGCTCCTCCAAAACACCCCAAAGTGGCTCAATAATATTTAGATCTGGTGACTGTGCAGGCCATGGGAGATGTTCAACTTCACTTTCATGTTCATCAAATCAATCTTTCACCAGTCTTGCTGTGTGTATTGGTGATAAAATGAGAGGTGTTTCAGTTTCATTGTCCAACCCCTGTAAGTACACAACATGGGGTTTGTTTTGTGATTTCAATGAAGCATGCAAATCTGGACATTTGTCCCCAGCCTTTGTCTTTCAAACATGCTTTTTTCCAGGCCTGCAGGGCAACGTGTGTAACTGGTTACTGCAGTGCCCATCCGGGTACAAATGTGTCCTCCAGCCCAGCACCACCAACTACAGCTGCTCCTCCGCCTGCCGCTATGACTACTGCCACCACCACGGCATCTGCACACACCATCCAGGGCAGCTTCCAGTCTGCCGGTAGCAACATCAACACAATGACGCCTTCCATCCAGTTATCAGAAAATATCTCTGTGGTCTGAGTGAGGTTTTTTTTTTCTTTAGTTGTCTTGTAGGGGATGACTTCTGGTACATGGGTCAGAGGTGTGACATGAGGATGACCAGAGCCCGGCTCGTAGCTGCCTATCTCACCATCTTACTCTTCATAGTGATGCTTATTGGCATTTTGGCTTGTTTGGCTGTGCGGCGCTACCGAGCCATTCTGATCCAGGCAAAAGTGGACCAAACTCGCAGCAGGTACTCAGGCACCTATGACACTTCATTAATGATTTCTTATGATCCACACCAACATGAAAGGATTTTACTGGGGAATTTTATTGGTTCATGTACGTATATTTAGAAATAGATTTAAAAATCCTTTTGTATGCTAAGAGTTCTGCTAGTTAACATAATGCTAGGAGGCAAAGCTCGTATTTTAAAACTAAATTCATATCCTTTGAACTTTTTCTAGTCCATTATAATACAACCACAAGCTTTGATAAACTTTCACAAAGTCAATTATGATTGAAGTGTAAGGAAAATTATGTAGTTTGTCTTTCCTACATTTTTCTTTCTTCTAGTAGTGATGTGTTGAACATTAGTAACAAGTGACATCATGAAGACCGAGGAACACAGCAGATGGGTCAGGGTGAAGCCTAAACTGTTTTATTAAATATATATATATTGGGAGCTTTGTGCCCAGATATAATTAAAGGAAAAGATGAAGACAGCTTCTAGTATGCCAAGATTAGACTAACTGCTTAGAAAAGAGTGGCAGCTGCATATAAATCCTACTATTGAGATTAGCTAGATTTCAGTGTTCAGTTAATTCTCAAAGCCTAAAAGTCGTAGAGTTAATCCAGATAATTATCTGGATTTTGAGAAGATAAAATCTTCTCAAAATATTTTATCCTTTGAGAAGATAACAAACTCTTCTCTAGATCCAGAGAAGATTTTGAGAATCAAGTTTTAGCAACAAAAGTTTTAGCAACAAAATTGCATTTTAGTAGGTATTACTTTTTATAGATTCAGTGGATTAGGTCAGTTGTGCTCAAATACCCAACAAACATCATGTAATGGCTCTGAACATGTAGCTTTTTTCAGACAAATTAACTGAAGGATAATGAAAACTGAAATGCCATAGCAGATTAAATGGTGTCTAATTACTTTAATCAGGATTAGTCCTGCTCTAAATCTAATCTGTATCTCGATCATTCTCTGGGTCAGAAGCTGACAGGTTTGGAAACCACTACTTTTGTTTGATAGTATTTGAAACACCTTTCTAACCCCCAGCTTAGATTAATTTCCATATCTAATTACAGCCAAGATATTGCAATAATAATAGACCAGCACTTTTCAAAATGAAATTGGTGATTTTACTGAAATAATATCAACTCCCTGTTCATCCAAATGAAGGCAAATGGTGTTAAGAATATTTTTAATCCTTAGACAAAGAACAAGTAACTCAATCTCCAGAAATTTCAAGTAACATAACTTTTTTTCCTCAGTTTGACACAAATTGTTCAAATAAACACTTAATAAATGTAGCAAAATAAAATGGACCGTCGTTCTTTGAGACAACAGTGCTGATTATTAATTGAATCCATTCTCCCATTTTATAAATGTCTTTGAAGGAAAAAAAGCTCTTTGTTTAAAAATATGTAGTAATGACCTTTAATGTTCTGACATTATAAATATCTGGTTATTAAATGGTCAATAGAGCAAAATGAAAGTAGTTTAGAAATTAAATAAACTGACTTGCAGATTCACACAAATTACATCATCCATAGTGTAATTTTATATTGTGACGTCTGTTACTACTTATAGTTTATGTGTGCAGTTATCATAGGTTCAACCATTTCGATGAGCTGTCGGGTCGGTTCTGGCTGCGTTCGTGGGCCGGATCCGCGGATTCTCTGGACAACCCTGCCTTCATGCGGTCAGATGAATTACTGCATCTGCAGGCACTTGACCGGCCTTGCTGTCACCACGACGACACACTGTCCCTTCCTTCCACCTGCCCCAGTCATGGGATGCATATCAACACAATTTACCCCCACAGGTAAACACACACACATTCAACATCATCCACTATCAACAAGAGAAGCAAATAAGACATCCAGTTCCAGGTGGAGGATTACACTACGTGGATGTGTGTTTTTAATGTGGGAGTAAATTCATAGTTTAAAAAGAAAGCGCACAATAAACATGTTTAAAGTTTTGAATTTTTTTAAAAATAGATTTTGGAATATCAACCGGCAAAAATAGCTGCATATTTTATCATCCCACAAACATCTGTTTCCCATCCAGTTTGATGTGAGTGTGTGGGGTCAGTGTCCTGTGAAAACGCTCAGCCGTTCCAAAACTAACCACAGAAGTGACACAGATAGACCTAGGATGGAGTCTGCTCAAAGTGACGTTCAAGTTAGAACATATAGAGATAATTCCGATAATATAATCCAGTTTTTATTCAATATATGTATTTACATAAATATTGCATATAATGGTTACTAGCATTTATCAATTTTTAGAAACAAGAAAAAATTGGCACTATAGAAGGCTTTATTTTAAAATGGCTTAAATTAAGAAATCTTTATACTTTTAGTTAAGTTGGTATTTTTAAATTCTTCTATCATGGTTAAGTTTAAGGTACAATAACCCAAATATTCTGTCTTTATTACATTCCATATGGTTATACATTTCACCGGTTCTAAAAACCTAGTGTACTTCTGGAAGAAGAAGTTCTTCTTGGCTGAGGTTCATGCTGCTGTTTGTGAAGACAAATTACATATGCAGTTTGTAAACTATGTGCTTACTGTCCTGAAACATGAATACTCAACACATTAGCATTCACATAAACGGTCTTTCATCTTTCCATACTTATTGAAAGTGCTCATCAGCTGCCTGTTAACTTTGAGGATAAAAAGTTCTGAAGAATAAATCAATGTTGAGTGATTCAAGCAGATACTTGATTATACTGAAACTCTTATGTATCTGCCTTGAACATTTGTGATTTTTTTTCAGTTTTGTACCTTGACCTCAGATTGCACCAACCAGTTCTTCATAGTTTGGTCTGTGTAAATAATCCCTGGGCTTTGTATTTGCCCTGCAGCTCCCAGTATGGTTGGAGGGGCAGTGGGATGAGCATGGGGGATGGTGTGTTGGACTCGGGGAAGGCCAGTGACCTGTCTGTGTGTAGCTGGCCTGTGGAACCCATTCACTGGACTCCGTTCCCACTTCTGCAGCAGCTGGCATCCCACAGGAATCCTGCAGTGAGTGTCTGACTGTGGAAAGAGTTTGGTAGAGGAGAAGATCTGGTTTCATTATGTTTTCCCTGTTCTGTCAGGTCAAGATGTCACGGCCGCGGTCCTACTGCGAAGGCATGGAGCTGATAGACATGGGAAAGAGTTGGACTGCTTGATGACCTGAGGAGCAAGAATATCTTTTTCTGTTTTTATTAACCTTTGTTAATAAAAGATGTAAGGAAATAATATGAATGTGTATTTTTTTTTTCAAAAGAGAAAATATATTTTATATATTTGGAGAATTACATAATGAAGCTATTAAAGGTTTATCTGAATGTCAGAATTGTAAAAACAGTACAGAATATTTAAATTAAGCTAAAATTAAGTCTTAAGCAGTTTGAGATAAATCGTGCATCTGTGGAAAATTATTTGCATAGTTTGAAATATTTCATGATTTTTAGATAAGTCATATTTGGTTTTAATACCTTCCAGTGATGGAGAAAAACTCCTCCTCTGTAATAAAATTGCCTGCTTAAAAATTGTTCAGACTTTTGTCCTAAAACTAGCTCCTCTCTTCCTAACTCACTTTTTCAAACTTTTTTTTTTATTCAATTTTTAGCATTTTTTGCAAACCCCAATTGTTTCTTATTTTGCAACAGAGGTGTGAGCTCCTTTATTTACTTTGAAATATGTGGAGAAACTCCAACCGGGAAGATGACGTTTTCTTTCAGATGTTTGGTTTTCAACCCTTAGTTTTGTAAATTAAAGCATTACTGACACCAGTTGGTGAGATGTGTGAAGTAAATTTCACACACAAAAAAAAAACATTTCACACAAATGATTGTTTTAAGACAAAATACAGTCTGATTGCTTCTACTTGAATTGTTCTTTAATAAATCAATAGGTCTAGTTTTGACTCATTCAATGACACAGAATACTCAGAAAAATTAAAGTTAGGAAATTAATGAATCGTACAAACTAGACTATATGAAGAAAAGTGAGTCTGATTGTGAGAATTTGCTTTTTGTGTGTGTGTGTTTATTTAGTTCCTGTGTTGTCACATCTGCCTCTTGATTGTTCCCAGCTGTCCTTTGTTTCCCCTGATTACCTTTCCTGGGTATTTATAGCCACCTGTGCCTCCTTGTTGTGTCTAATGTCCATATCCTGCCTTTGTTGTCTTTTGGAGTAACTACCAGTGTTGGTGTTTCTTTGTCTCATTGCTCACCTGTGCTGCCTGGTTTTCAATGTGAACCAATAAGACACAAGTTTCACTTTAATTGCTCAGCTTTTTTATCAACATTACAGAAAGAGAGCCCCCAGTTTGTTCTTACCAGTTAGAGGGCATTGTAGCATTGCACCTGTCAAGGTGGCTGCATGTTAAATGTCCCGTTACATACGTATGTTCAAATTTTTTTCATTTTTAAAACTTTCATTCCTCCATTTCTGGCAGAAACATATTTTTCAAGAATTATTCTCTGGGGTTTTTTATGCTGAGTAGCTGAAAGAATTTTTGATTAAACTTTTTTTTTGGCCATTTGTAATGATCACTAACCATGGCAACAAAGTAGTTTACAGTCTGAAGCAATGGATTAAGAGAAAAACATAAAACAATACCTATATTGAAGCTATAAATTCCAGATGAATTGAAAAGGAGGCAGTGTAGATGCAGCAGAGCAGGAGAAAAGAAAGAAGTTCAAACCATCTCTTCAACCAATCATAAGGAGAAGTTTGAAACTGTTGGCTTACCTAGTTGGATAAAGTCCACACCCTGACAAGAAGTCAGCCAAAGTTCCAGAAATGCAGTGTAACATGTTTTACTGAGACTTGGCTCCAGGATCGTTTCCATGACTCAGTTTCTGCTGGACTTCGAACAGACAGCATTAAAGAGCAGAGGAATAAGTTAAGGAGTTTCAGTGCCAGTGTTGTTTTTTATCCACCCTGTGTGGACAGTTTTGTTCTTGTTTTTCTGTGTTTCTTACTGGTCAAGATATTGTAATGATCAGAGAAACTAATTCTGAGGTTTTCATGAGCTATAAACCTTTGTGTTAAAAAGAGAACCTTGGAATACACAATGTGTAAAGAATCTGTATTATTTTTTATTAAATGACAATTTTGACAATATTCTAATTTATTAGGATTAAAGGCTGGGATTAATCCAGCCTTTAGCAAGTTAAAAACTCTGCTATTTTTAACTTGTTTCGAATTTTTGTTTGTACAGCTGTTTGCTGTGTTTATCAGCACACACACATGGCTAATATAGTTTTTTGTATCTTAAAATGAAGTCAAAAAGCAGTGTAGTTAGACACTACGAACCATTTATTAGAATAATTAAATTAAGCAAAATTATCTCAGACACTACTGGTTCAGATATTTTTTATTTTGAAATTAACAAATTTACTCAAGTATCTTTTAGCTCATAGCACACAGCTCACACAAATGATTAGATTTTTGATCAAATATATGCAAATTGTTGTAGAAGTTTCATCGTTGCATTGCATCAAATCCTATCGGTTTGTTCTCTAAGCTTCACAATACTTCTTTACAAGTTTTTCTTTAGTTTACTCAAGCATGCACTACAGCTACAACTCTTGTAATTAATGTACTCTGCTGGAATGTGATGAGTCTACCCTAAACCGCAGTAAAGGCAAAAAGGCAACAATACTGTTTAACCTGTTTCACATTCCCAAAAGTGTAATGTGAAATAGAACGATAGTGGTTAATTCCAGTAAAGAGGAGGGGGAAATGTTCTAAAGTAAAGAAGGATAAGAAGGTAATCAGTATTTAAAGGAGAGACAGCACTGCAGGTCAGACAGGGGTGAAAGTGGACAGAGACTACCTGCTGGCTTTTTCCATATACGGTCTTAGTCAGAGCAGAGAGCCAGGCCTGAGAGTTTCTCTGTGAATGTGTGAGTGAGTAACGCAGGGAGGATGGCCTACTGTACGTATGTGTTGTAATTCATGTATTACTCATGCATACTGCTGGGGAAAAGAAGTTCCTGCAAACACCATTTAAATTAAAACCACCAAACACATGAATACCCTTAAAAAGAGAGCTTCATTCATTTCCTCAGACTAGTCACATGATCTGTGCTGTGCATTTTTTTCCCTCCCATGTGACATTCTCCAGTATCTCCTTATATGGACGTGATCCAAAACCCTTCTTAAAGGGATGGTTCCCTGCCCTGAGTCTATACTTGGTGCTTGTGAGTCTAAAGCAGGATAATGCCGCTGTGAAAAGCCAACTCCCTGATCAGCTCATTCAGCCAGCCTGGATGCTGTCCTCAGCTGTGGTCACTTCCTACGTTCGTGTTTAACAACGGGAGAAAAAAAAGAGCCCCTATAAAACCCTGCTTCCCGTCCCTACTGGTGAGCTGGATTCCATATATCCTTATTAGGAAGCCTCAGAGCCTGAAAGAATTCCCAGTGTCAGTTTATAAGTCTTCCCCCAGTGCCCTAATTAAGTTAAAACAGCGGCCTAACCCTGCCTCTCATTCTCAAGAGGAACACTACAATATTTGTTCAATTTTAGATTTAGTTATTACCCCAATAAGTTGAAGTGTTTGCCATGTTTGCAAGCTGAGCACGCATATTAAAATGAGTCAGAATATGGCCACATAATTTAATGCCAACTCACCTATTATGTATCATGAAGCCAAAAGGTGTTCCCTCCTCCCTCACCTATTACACAAGTGGTAACACATAATGAGATTTACAGTCTGCTGAGTTTTGATGTTAAACACACCTCAAAATTCCCACATGTATCGGTCACTCAGATCACTATCAATGTGTGTGAAAGTGTATTAAGGCTGTCAGCAAACCTGAGATTGTCATTTTTCCAGTTTATCTGTAGTAACTATTGTAAGCCCAGGCTTGTGTTTCTAAACACATCTAATTCATCTAAATCAGACAAATTATGAATATATTGGTACGATACAAAATAAATTGTTTGTTTATGAGTTAAATCATGATCAAATAGACTTTTGCCTTTTTCCAAAAGTCATTAAAATCCTAATAATGAAGGAGGAATAGACAGGTTGGTGTATTTCCCTGACCTCTGGCTGACTTAACAAATCTAATTCTTAAAATTACTTACATATGGATTAAGTTTTTCTTTTTTTGTGGCGCTGTTCTGCACTTCAGTATCAAGCATCAGCAGGCAGAGCTGGTATTTGCATGCTCCACACCCAGTGGATGCAGCGGAGCCAATCAGAAGGCGGTGTGCGGAAAGTTTGCCTTATATGGAAAGGGGCTGAAGCTCGAGCGCAAATAAAGTCCTGGGAATTACTGGCCTTCATTGCAGTCGATCTCAGATACTCGAGCACTAAACACGGCGGTCAGACACTAAGCTGATAACTCTCCTTCGCAGAGGTAAGAGCAACGGATGTTGAGGGGTTTTTTTTGCTGTTGTTATGACTGCACTTCTTTAGCGGTTTCAGACTGAACTTTATACTATTGTCGCTTTCGTCTTCAATGTTCTGTGATCTCATTAAACGTATCTTTAAAGTGGTTTAATTTGATACACCAGAAAACCTCTCAGTGTCGGTGTTCAGCTTAGTGTCGTTGCATTTTTAAACGGTAACTTCAAACCATCATGTTACCGCTCGCAATGACTTAAATCTGGCTGAAAGCTGACCTGGCTTTAACGTCTCTGGTTCCTTGGCTTTGACGTTAAGGTGCAACTTGTCTTTTTAAAATTGAAAGTGCAATTAGAAGCTGAGAAGTTCTCTTCAGCATCTCAAAAAGCCAAGTCTGCACGACTTGGTCGATATCGTTTTTACTTCAGAAAATAGCTTTATTTTTTTTAAAGGACTGCATATGCGACATTTGGAGAATTTATTGTCCCAGTAACTCCGGTGAAGGGCGTGGCCGCCTGTCGGTGTCGCGTGAGGCTGGGGCTACTGCCGGGATGACTTCCGGGCCGGTGTGCCACTGCTGCCTCCAGGCTGCCCTCACTTTTTGCCTTTTATGGCCATGTCCAGACTGGTCGAGAAACTGCCTTTTGTTTCGCAGCTCTGGATTTGACCGAGGATTTACTCAACTGCGACACCCAGCGTTCAGACGCTACAACAAGACTTTCAGCTATTGGATCTAAAAATTTTTTCTTTCCCTCTTAGAAAATGGAAGATGAAATTGCAGCCCTCGTTGTTGACAATGGCTCTGGAATGTGCAAAGCTGGCTTTGCAGGAGATGATGCTCCACGTGCCGTCTTCCCCTCCATTGTTGGTCGCCCCAGGCATCAGGTGCAAACTCGCCTCCTTCTCCCTTCATTTGAAAACACGATTGCAGACCTTATAAGGTGAAACTAAAACGCTGCTTTCCCAGGGTGTAATGGTTGGAATGGGCCAGAAGGACAGCTATGTTGGTGATGAGGCACAGAGCAAAAGGGGAATTCTGACCCTGAAGTACCCCATTGAGCATGGCATTGTGACAAACTGGGATGACATGGAGAAGATCTGGCATCACACCTTCTACAACGAGCTGCGAGTTGCACCTGAGGAGCACCCTGTGCTGCTCACAGAAGCCCCCCTGAACCCCAAAGCCAATAGGGAGAAGATGACCCAGGTAACTAGTGTAATGTCTCATCCAAAGCTTTCTATTTGCAGGACTGTCTTTAAGTATTTCTTGGTCTTAAACTCCTCCTGTTCCTCAACTTGTAGGTTTCTCTTCCCTGAGCTGAACTTTTCATCTCTTCAGGTTTCTGTTTTCCTGCACTAAATAGACTAGATGCAGCATGGGCAGTGATGTTTTCAAATTGCACGTCTGTAGATTAGTTCTGACTAATCTGGTTTTCTGCTTGACTGAAACCTGTACATTAAAAATGACAAAGCCCTGTCTTTCTAGCTTTTTCTCAGGACTCTTGAATTCAGTGAGTAACGGTTCCCCTCTCCTTCCAGATCATGTTTGAGACGTTCAACACACCTGCCATGTATGTAGCCATCCAGGCTGTGCTGTCCCTGTACGCCTCTGGCCGTACCACTGGTATCGTCATGGACTCTGGTGATGGTGTGACCCACACGGTGCCCATCTATGAAGGGTATGCGCTGCCTCACGCCATCCTGAGGCTGGACCTGGCTGGCAGAGACCTCACAGACTACCTCATGAAAATCCTGACTGAGAGGGGTTATAGCTTCACTACCACAGGTAAGCAAACTTCTCTGTTCACTGGAATAAGCTGCCTTAAGGTAATCTATGCCCTGACCATGTCAAAACCTGTTGTCCTCCAGCTGAGCGTGAGATTGTGCGTGACATCAAGGAGAAGTTGTGCTATGTTGCACTGGACTTTGAGCAGGAAATGGGAACTGCTGCTTCCTCCTCTTCATTGGAGAAGAGCTATGAGCTCCCTGACGGCCAGGTCATCACCATTGGAAACGAGAGGTTCCGTTGCCCAGAGGCCCTCTTCCAGCCTTCATTCCTGGGTAAGTTGCATTAATCTTTAACAGCTGGATGCAATTTTTTTTTTTTTTTTTTTTTTTTTTTACAAATTATCACTCTGCTTCACAGGTATGGAATCATGTGGCATTCATGAGACTACCTTCAACAGCATCATGAAGTGTGATGTGGATATTCGTAAGGATCTGTACGCCAACACCGTCCTGTCTGGAGGTACCACCATGTACCCTGGCATCGCTGACCGCATGCAGAAGGAAATCACCGCATTGGCACCCACAACCATGAAGATTAAGGTAAGATAGAACATGGCAAGACTTTTGACCTTAAGGTCTTTGGACTGAAACGTTCTGAATTTCAACTTGCTGCTTGTCTTTCCAGATAATTGCTCCTCCAGAGAGGAAGTACTCTGTGTGGATCGGAGGCTCCATCCTGGCTTCCCTGTCTACCTTCCAGCAGATGTGGATCAGCAAGCAGGAGTATGATGAGTCTGGCCCCAGCATCGTCCACAGGAAGTGCTTCTAAAAAGACTTTCAGTTCTAAGCCCGCCACCTTCCCAAAAAAACACTGCTCCAGCCCAAACAGGTTCTGCATACCTGCACCAACACACTGTCCTGAGCCAACACCTCTTCCATTCTGTCATCACTCTGGCTATGACACTATGGCCCTTGATGGGGTGACACAACAGGAAGTAAAGAGCATCCCTGGCAGTGTGACTGTGTGAAACATGTCAGTTGTGTACGTCATTCCAGATGTCTTTGTTCACTACCTTATTTGCCTCTATGAAGGTTTATTCTCTGTTGGGCTTACTGTGTATTGCTTAATGTATAAATTATGTAATCTGAATTTTTTTTTTTTTTTTTTCATACTCCGCCTTAATATTTGGTCCAGTTTGTCATCATGCAAAAAGGACTTCTACATTTTGAGGTGTATGAAGGTTTGTGCATGGGGTGTTAAGTCTCAATGTACACAACAGCCCAATAAAGCGCACATGTCTGAGATTTCTGTCTGCCTGATCTTGAGTGGGGTCAGGGGGGGTTGGGGCAGTTAAATGGGCATCTAAAATCAAACATGTTAGCTAACTAACTTGAGAAACAACTAGTATTAATGCCCCATGAGTTTAAAATGAGGGTCTTCAAAAGCTTTATATAGGAGTAAAACTTAGTCAATACTAACTTGCCAAATTATCTAGATTTTGACAAAGCAGAGCGAAAAGTTAAAAACCTGCAAAGGATTTTTTATTTTTTTTCTCCCTTCAGACTTGACAGTCGAGCCAAATTACTAATCTTGCTTCTACATATGCCAACAATCTTCAGTTGGGTGCACTGTTTCAACATTTGGGTGAACCCAAGCTTTACAACCATAGCTACATGGCAGTTGTGTTTGGGGAAATGAGATGCACTTGGTGCAAATTGTCCAAGTTGTATTTAACTGGCAAGGAGTCTAACTTTTAAACGTGAGGCAAGATGGAGTAAAATGTCTGGAAAATATATCTACCCTTTTTAGAGGGATGGGGCATAAAATTTAGTGCTCAAGAGGTTACGGTATGTGATGCACATTTAAAAACTTCAGATAAAGTACTATACAACAGACCTACATAGTCATTTTTGTACATTTCTGTTTGTTGCCTCCTGCATCACTCACCTGATTTAGAGGGTAATTGGCTAAAAATGGAAACAGACATCAGAACTCCAAGCTAAAATCTGGACCTATAAACTTATGCATCACATTTCAAAGAAATGTCAGTTTCTATAAAGAACACCAACTTAATTTTTCTCAGAGGATGGACAAGCTGTGCCTACACTGAGAAACTCTAAGCTAGGTGTCATGCATCAACCATTCCATCTTGAGAAATTTATGGTGCAGTTCCACGGGTCAATGGCTCACCATGGTACACTTATGTTTAGCTTTGATTTAGAGGTGTAGTTATCCCTCCTACTTATTCACTCCTTTATATTTCAGGATGGGGAGATTTAAAATGTTTGTAGGTTGAGTATGAGAGAGGCAGAAAATCATAAGAACTTATCTTCTACCTGTTCCTTTTCAAACAAATTATGTAAAATTGCATGTCAATGGGCATGATTATTTTATTTTTTCTGTTTTTACTTTTTGTCTGAGATAGATCCTAATGAACAACATCCCGTACCAGTAGATGGCAGTCATGCTGCTTATAGTTTTGCCAATAAAAATCACAAAGAAGAGGAGAAGCGGACGACCAGCAGGAAGTTAGTCCGTCCATTAAGATCTTCCCGCTGGTGCAGCCTGAAATATCCTCCGTGTAGCAGCTAACGGCAGCCTGTAGTTCAGTATTAAAGCAGGAGGACTGGAATATGAAAGGCACGCGGGTTTAATTTCTAATCAATGTTTAGAAATAAGACACCAGTCATGAATGAGACTGTACCTGGGATTATGGAGGGAAAGGATCGACAGATCGAGCAGGTAGGGAGGGGAGGTTTTAACAGGGCGGGCTAGATATCTTAACTAACGTTTGTTAATTTAATCGCTTCTAAGCTCAAGACAACATTCTGGTTAGTTTACAATGGAGGTTTTTAATATTCAGATATAGAGAAACAGACTGGTAGGCATTTTGAAATGGTCTGGTGGATTAAGAGCGTAAAAGAAAAAAAAATTAAGAAAATGTCGACGATGCACTTCTTTTTATTATACACCCAATCATAAATGATTATGCAGCGTAATAATTTTTTGTACCAAATCTAGCTGTCGCATCATGTAGGGCACATACACTCTGCCACAGAAAATGTACATACAGTGTGAAAAAGTATCTGCTCTAAATGTCATGTTCATTTTTAGGTCATAAAACATATTGTGATATCAGACTAAAATAATCTGAATTGTGCGACAACTACAATTTGAGTGCTTACTATAAGAGCTTTGGTGAGACTGAGGCTCTCCTCTTTGCATTGATGCACAGGACAAAAGCAGTTGAGTGAATTGTGAGGTTTTGATGAAACACACCGTTTGCCCAAATCCAGATAAATGCAGGCAAATCTTGGGGGCGGCGTTTCTAAATACAGATAGACAATGATCCAACACAAACAGACAAAACAGCCCAGGTGTTCATTAAAGCAAATAAGTGAAATATTGTTGAATATTCTTGAACTGCAGTGGACCAGTGGTCACCCGTTTACCGCTGGAGATGGGCACCAGCTCCCCTTGCGACCCTGCAAGGATAAGTTTGTAGATAATGGATGCATGGATGAACCAGAACATGTAAGGCATTTACTTTAGAGCTCATGAAATGAAAAGAGTGTTAGTTCCTTCAGCTTCCTATGTCAGGTTAAAAAGAACCACATTACTTTACTGAGTGTCAGGAAATGTGGTTCTGTAGATTCTGCAAAATTCTATCAGCAATCCTGTCGCCAGAAGCAGTCCTCACTTTGACTGGTTCTTGGTTGCAGCAACAACATATTTACAAATGTTATAGTTTGCAATATCTTTTATTGAGCTATCTCGGTGAGCTGTCTCGTTAACTCTGACTGATATAACGGATCATTTGTCTCTGTGTCAGGCTTTCTGTAACCAGGACACCATGTCGCCTGGCTCGGTCGGGATGTCGGATCTGTCTGATGAGATCCTGTTGTGTATCCTCCGTCATGTTCCAGTGTGTGACCTGCTGACTAATGTGGCAAAAGTCTGCCAGAAGTTACACACACTTTGCTACGACAAGACACTGCTCACAAACGTCAGATTTTCCGAAGAATATCGGGTAAAGGAATTAAAAATCTCTTACATTCTGTGGAGATGATAATACACTTTTTTAGGGGATATCTGTACAGGTGCTCATGAGTCATAAAACCTTTCCTAACATTATAGTAGGAAACAGGCAGCAGGTCTGGTTTTAATAATAATAAACCTTGTTTTTTTATTTCTTTGTTTCCAGGCTGACGATCAGTTGGTCCGTCACACTCTAAAGCTACTAGCCAATCACGTACAATCCCTCAGCCTCAACAGCTGCTACTGGCTGTCAGCCTCCACCTTAGACAAACTGGCACGATGCAGAGGAGTAACACATCTGGATGTAACCGGCTGCCGCCTCACCTCCCTTTGCCTGTCGCGTCTCTTATCCTCTTTGTCTTTGCTCAGATCGCTGGCGTTTGATGTTAGGCCCTGTTTCAACTCCGCACTGCTCAGCTCGGAAGCCGTTGATTCACTGAGCCGCCTCACGGAGCTGAGACAGACTCTGTTTACACCGAGCTATGGCGTAGTGCCTTGCTGTGCCCAACTTCGCAAGTAAGAGTCTGTGGGATCAAAGGAATTGTGAGAAAATTGTAAGGTTAGGTCTCATTATGCACATACATATGCTCTTTGTATTCCTATTTCTGTAATGACGTCACTAAAACTGATAACTGAAAAGGCGCTACAACTTATTTGTACCACTTCAGACAACAATAGAAGCTCATAAAGCTCTCCAGAGAATAAACATCCAGCTTTTCATACAAAGAGTATGAAGAATTTGCATTGCTGTGCATTTCCAGAACAGTGATTGTCTCATAGGTCAGACCTTGTGTAACCAAAAATCTCAGATTTTTTTCTTAAACACAACAGTCGTTAGTTTTCCAGAAGACTACTCTGCTTTAGTATTGTCCAAGGAAAAGCTTAGTTCTAATTACTTATTTCCTTGATAAAGTCCTCATCAAAATTAACTCCTGCGTTTTGAGCTTTCATAACATTGGTGAACAGCCAAAAAGGGATCTTGGGTTTTTCAACTGTTTTTAGGGTCATTTTGATGAGCTGAATCCAAACATCACACTGGTTTTGTTCAATCAGGTCAACTTTCTGAACTATGGAGCAACATGAGCATCAAAATGCATGACTTGTTCTCACATCTGGATCGTTTTCCTGAGAATCTGGACCAATGAGTGATGAGCAGGAGAAGAGATTCCATCAGGACAGAAAAGAGACGGAGAATTTTACACAATGAAGAAAAAATTTTCAATTTACATGTACTTACCCTTATCAGTGTTTATTATACAATTCACAGAAGTCCAAGTTTATAACATTTATTTAATACTTTGTTAGAAAACAATGTCTTTTCTCCTAAAACCCTTTTTGGATGAGAAATATTAACGGAAATGAATTGATAATGTCCTCAATTTAATCAGAAGATTGGATTTTTCTAAATCAAATTAGAATAAAAACCTGACCTGACTGAGAAAAATGGATGTCATTTTTTGATTCAGTGGTGTAAAATACTCCTAATTCTGTTGAAAAAAACCATAAACAACTTCCAAAAACATCTCTTTTTGTAACCTGGTGTTATCAACTGTTCCACTGGCTGTGAGGTGGATGTTTGGACAGTGTTAGAGTTGACTGTTTGCCGTTGTGTTTCAGGCTGATGCTGCAGTTTGACATTCCAGATGTGACCAGAGAGGGCATCGGTGTTTGCTGTCAGCTGATGGTCGGCCAGAGCAGCGTGCCACATTACGAACAGCTGGAGGAGTTCACGGCCAGACTGGCCCCAGGAGAGGTGAGTAATTTGGGATTCCTGTTAAACTATCCATCTGATTCCTGTAATGTACGCTTTAAGAGATCAATTGATGTCTTTTCTGCACCAGGTGAACCAGACGCTGCTCCTTCTCTACCTTGCCGTGTTTAGCGTTCACATTCCAAAGCACCTCAGAGTTTTTCTGGTTTCAATTCCTGGTCCCAATCCGGCTCACTGGCCCGCTGCTCCCTCGCTGGCTCAAAGCCTCGGTCGGCGCGGAGACCTGGTGGCGCTGCAGCTGCCACGCACTTGGCTGGATCTACTGTCCCTGAAGAGAGCTCTGGAGGGAAACAGCCCCAAGCACCTGAGCTTCAGCCGCTGCCCTGCGTTGTGGCCGCAGGTCTTCCAATCACTGCTTGGCGGCGGAGTCAGAGACGCCGCTCAGCTCGTCAGCCTCAACCTCAGCGGGATCAACCATGTTCCGTACTCGGAGTGCAGGAGTGTGGAGGATCAGCTGGTTGCTGAGACAATGGGCCAGGTGGCTGCAACCTGCTCCAACATTAAACACCTGAACCTGATGCACACACATTATCATCACGAATGCTCACCTGGGCTGGACGGACAAACACACTTGTGTGCCAGCCTGGGCAGATTTAAACACCTGCGGTCTCTGACCCTGCCTGCCTGCGCTTTGTCAGACGGTGTAAATACAAATCACACCTCAGCGCGTGGCTCAACTCCCTTACTGCTGTTCCAGGGACTAAAGAAAACCCCACGTGTGGGTCTCCAGAATTACAGACCTGATTCGGAGCCTTCGTTGGCCGGGGACAGCATTTCTGGGCTGGTTTTGCTCACAGCTGGCTGTCGCTTTTTAGAAACCTTTGAGCTCATCGGTCCAGGTTTTGCATCGGCGCTGCCTCGGCTCGAGCCGTGCACCCGTGCCAGCGTGGAGCCTCGTGGGATGTGCGCTTGGGCGCGAGGAGTTGGCGATGTGCACCTAGCAGCACTTGAAGCTTTACCTCGGCTGCGTCGCTTAACTCTTGCTGGACTCCCTGGAGTCCTCAAAGGAACTGGACTGGTACAGCTGACTAGGAAGTGCAGAGACCTACGGGTGTTGTCCTTAGCCAACTTGGGATCTCTGAAAACCATGAACTACACAGCCTCCTTGCTGGAGACACTTACACAGTGCACACAGCTGCAGGAACTCAGGTCAGGTTCGACTTTTCTTTTCCTTGTTCAGAAACATTTGGCTGTGCAACCCTAACCCTAACCACATATTCCTTTAACTAGCAGCTTTTAGTTTTTTTCTAATGTAGTTTTCAATTTAGTTAGCATTATCTCAGTCAAGTTGGGATTTATATGCAGTCGAGGAAAAGCTGGAATTTAATCTTAACATTTGCAACATATCAATGTTGCAAAAGATGAGAATTGAAGCAGTTTTTTCTGACATTGTCTGAATGTGTCCTTCCATTCATCCAACCAACCATTTTTTGTCTCTCTGCATCTAGTCATCTTTTAACAGATCCATCCACCCTCATAATGTGATTTTCTGCTGAAAATCTGAAGTCTGCATCTTTGTTTTATGTGTGTGTGTGTGGGGGTGTGTTAGGTTAGAGCAGCCATACCTAAATGCCAATGCGTCTTTCTTTGAGGCCTTGTCCAGCTGCCATCGCCTGCAGCGGCTCTGTCTCATCTCCCGTAGCGGCACCTTCGACTCTTTGGCCACAGAGACCTTCATGGAGCGGTGCTGCCATGTTGTAATGTGCCACATGTTCATGGGCGGCACCCTGGCGGCCTGTCGGACACTGCAGAAGTCCCTGCTGGACAAGTAAGTGAAGATTAAGTTGTATATACTGATTTCTTCTGCTTTTACTGTTGTGTCACTCTCCAATGTTTCAAACTATCAAATATGTGTTAATATTAGATAAATAATATTAACACCAGTTGTAAACTCTTTACAACTGGTGGTTCGCTGGTCCGATTTCCGCTCCCCAGTGGTCCTTTGTTTTGTTTGTATTACATGTCCAAACGCTAGGGGGCACTGCCGTGCCAGTATCAAATGTATTGGGGTTTATACTCTTCTTCATGCTATGTATGTTTGGGTGATGAGCATGGCAGAACAAAGTTGAGCAAATAATCAAGAGAAGTTATTTTTACTGACCAACTCTGTGGTTGTGTCCTCGGGGAAGACGTCCACCTTGCCGGCTGGTGTTGGTCAGAGGGTTTCATGGTTCGATATAGCATCATCCAATAAATTAGAAGTCAGTTTTGTGTTTTCTCTTTCTGTTAGATTTTCAGCTGAGCGTTCGGCCCTCAGTGTGGTCATCTACCCGCTACAACACGAGGACCTTCCCTCCGTCATCAGGAGTATCTCACTGACGCTGCTGGATCGGATAACTTTGTTTCAGAGCCACGTGGCTCAGCCTCCACATTTATCACCCATGTGACATCACCAGTGGTCTGTAACGTAGTTGCTGTTGCTGAAAATAAAATTTAGTGAAATACTATCTGTCAAGCTTCTGATTAGGTAACAGCAGCAGTGTAAAAGAAATACATCAGCATGACTGTTTTGGGTAATAATGGTTTGTTTAGTCATCCATCTTCACATAGTGCTACTCGCGCATCCCATTCATAAATCATTTCAGTTGCTTAGTTTCTGTTTTAAAATAAGTGCCAACAATATTTATAGAGAATGAAACTTTGTAAATGAAGCTGTGACACAACAAATGGTTTTGTGGAGTTTTTAAATGATTTCTTGTGTGCATGTATTTTTCTACAAACTGGAAGTTTAAACAAAAGTCTCTACTTATAATAATAATCTGTTCCACAAGGATGTGCAAAATTTGTTTTTATGAATGAAAGTGTAATTGTTCTATTGCATATAGAAAAAAATGCATATTCATTTTTTCTCATTAAGCCACAAACAACTTCTAGTTTTCCTTGAAGAATCAAATCTGGTTTAATTATATTTAATACAGAAATATCTTTATTAGTGATTATGCTCATTGTTTGGAAGCTCTTATTTTAACAGTTTTGTCCCTTGCTGGAAGTATTTCATAAAAATATGATTACCAAAAATGCATCTTTCTGTTTTGTTTTTTTAATAATGATTCTGTTGTGTAGTTTAATTTCTAAGGACAGAAAAATATTGACACTCTTGGTGACATTTATGGGGAGGGAAGATTATTCACTTTTCAGATCAGTTACCTTTTTCTTTTATTTGCAAGTAAAATCATCTTTACAAGATGGTGGTGTCCCCTTACAGGACCTTCTCACAATACATCCACTTCATGAACTATTTTATTTTGTTAAAGGTACAGCTGGTTTTGCTTCAAGACTATCGATTTTGTTGCAGCTCATACAGACCCTCTGGGATTACATAGATTAGGAGAGACAATCCACATATGGAGCCTTTATTTGCATATACTGTGGGCTAAAGTGAGCTTAGCGCCCAGAAATCCTGATAATAATCAAATGCATTACATTGTTATACCCAATTTGACCTATTTAACCTAGAAAACGTTATTTGATTAAGGTTATTGATGATCCGATATTGGCAGGGGGTTTTCATACGTTTTGGGAGAGTAAGCCATGCAGTTATCTTTATGACCAGTAGAGGGCAGTGTGTGCATAAAGTCTAGCAACAGGGAAGACATAATAATACATTGATGATAAAATCGATTAAATGTGGGACTGTCACTAGAAGGAGGTTTTTCGACAACTTGTTTAGCAGGAAGCAGAACCTTATGTTATGAACTCATTATATCATCTAAACTCGTTTGTTTGCTAAAGTCTGGCGAGTTTGCTCTCTAAATGATGACTCGGTGTCTATTTTTCAGGTCTGGACTACTGCGTCATTGAAGCGTGGTTATTCAGGTCAATATGGTTTCCTCCAAACTAAATGTGAGATTTTATATTTAGAGATAGAGAGTCACCACCGTGATAGCTCTTAAAGATGCTAGCTGTGATGCGGCGTTTACGAGACTGGACTAAAATATCTGTGCGCAGAGTTTCTGTTTTTCCTTCAGGGATTCTGGAATCACATCTCGCAGCTCTCAGAACACCAAACCTCAGGTTCGCTGTCCTCCCAGCGGCTCCATGGCGGCTCCCTGTCAGGTCTGTGTCCCTGTCCGCCTCTGTCAGAACGGACACTGGATCCTCACCTGACCGGGAAAACCTCGGCTCCTTGACGGAGGACATTTCCTCCAGGAGGTCGTTCAGGAAGAGCCGCCCGGACATCCAGAACCTGCGACACCGGGAGGATTTAATGGAGGAGGATGAGGAACCAGAGGAGCTGAAGAAACCCAACAGAAGGACCGTGAGGAGAAACACGGCCTACTGGTACTTCTTACAGTGCAAGAGACTTATCAAAGAGAACAAGGTTTGCCTTAGTGAGCTGTCTTTGCGACTTCCTTCACCTCTTTTCTTTGTATTAATGTTTTTATTTGGTCCACAGCTGCAAGAGGCCTTGGATGTTTTCAGCAGCAACATGCTGAAGGAGGAGAGGCTGCAGCCTGAGGAGTTCAACTACACTGTGCTGATTGGAGGCTGTGGTCGAGCTGGACACCTCAACAAGGCCTTCAAACTCTACAACGATGTAGGGAAAAGTGTTGCAGTTTAATATCTGCCTCTCTTGTCATTTTTGTGCCCCGCCATCATCCCTGTTTTTTTATTTTCTTCCTTGTTGTAGTTCTTTCTTATTTCCAGTATTTTGAGATTTTATGTTTTTAAATGAACAAAAAGAACTGTAAAATCTGAAAAGTTAAGTCTGAAAATGTTTGTAGTTTTTACATGGATAAAGTGTAGGAATCCAGATAAGTGGTTGTATTTTAGTGTTACACAATCTCACTGTTTGTGTACTTTTTAAAAAAAAAATTTTATTTGACTGGAAATATTTTCAAACAGCCAAATTTGTTGGATGTTAAGCCTGAATATTGCGTATACCAAAACTTTTCATAGTCTGACCCTCCAGTTTAGAGACCTTCCTAGTGACCCAGTCAGTAACCTCTGTAATGCTGTGTGTAATTGTTGCCGTGTCCTTCAGATGAAAAAGCGAGGTCTGGCTGCGACAGATGCAACCTACACCGCGTTGTTCAATGCCTGCGCCGAGTCGCCATCGAAGCAAGCCGGACTCCAGCAAGCCCTGAAGCTGGAACAAGAGCTTCTGCGTAAGAACTACCCTCTGAGCACCATTACGTACCACGCTTTGCTCAAGACCCACGCCATCACCAACCACATCCGAGCCTGTGTTCACACACTGCGGGTACGACAGCTGCCTTCTCATGTCGGGGTGTAAGATGTTGCGTTGCGTCTGTTGAAGAGTTTTGCTTGTGTTTGTAGGAAATGGTGAAAAATGGACATACTGTAAGTCAGGAGGCGTTTCATTACCTACTGATGGGCTGTTTGACGGACAAAGACACAGGATTCAGACTGGCTTTGCAGGTAATTCTGATTCTCTGGAGCGGTGAGCATTTTTTGGACTGACTGATTGAATATTTTTAGTGCTTTTCAAATGCTTCCCAAATAACTTAGTTGCTTTTGACTGAACCAGAGTGTATACAGAACATAGCGCCCTCCACACTTATTGGCACTGCTGATAAATATGTGTGAAGAAAATGTAAATAAATGCATCAGTTTCTGCAGTAATATTCTGTACAAAACAAAGCATTTCTTATTTTGTTGTTTAAAGATTGTCGTTTTGCTGCTTCTGTCAACTGCAGGTGTGGCGTCAGATGCTGCGGTCGAGGATTGTCCCAGACTCAAAGAACTATACTCTGCTCTTAAGAACAGCTAGGGATTGTGGGATTGGTGATCCAGCCTTAGCATCAAGTGTTCTGCTGAAGCCTGACTATGAAATTTGGAGGGAAAATGCGTCAGAAGCCAGTTACAAGGGTGTAATAGATATTGACCTTCTAGAGAGCCTGCTCTTTCTTGAACACACTGCTCACAGTAACAGTCAGACAAACAACAAGCTCAGTGAAGAGGAGAAACCCACCCACCTTATGCCAATCAGACAAACAGAAAACATCTCACTGCCTTCTGACATAATAGCCGACTCTACACCCCCTAATCTGCTGGACCTTTTTGAAGGCAGAAGAGGGGCCATGCTAGCTCTCAGCTCTATAGATACGGCCTCTGACAGGTTGGCCCTTATTGGTGGAGCTAAAGGGTTCCTAGACAATATGAAGGCTAACGGACTGAGTCCAGACCTGAAAACTCTGACGCTCTTGGCCGACATGATGGAGCCTGGCCACCAGTCCCTGCAGACACTGTTAAAAGCCGCCAAGCAGCATCAGGTGAAGCTGGACGTCGTGTTTTTTAACTCCACCATCCGCAGAACTGTCAGAGTGGGCAACCTAGAGGATGCAAAGGTAACAGCACACACAAAACCAATCAGAAACGAAGTGAGTATCACATCTTAACAAGCTTCCCTTGAACTGGTTGTTGGTGTCCATCTGTGCAAGTTCTATGGGTTATACATGAAAACATGAGACAATGTTTGCATAATTACTGTTACTCTACAAAGCTACCATCTGTACTATCTAAAGATATTTAGAGTAACTTTAAGTTCATGACAGTGACATTTGCTAAAACACAACATTAGAGGTGCACTGAGTGCAGTTTTCTGGCTGATCTTAAATGCATTTCCATGTGTTTATGGTTAATATTTATTGCATTTGAGCATATGTGTGTGATTCTGACATACATGCACACAGTTGCTATTTGCTATTTCTAAATAATTTTGGTAATTCTAATTATGTAGCTAAAACAAGACAAGTTTGGTCTGATTTAACTTCAGACAGTGAGAAAAAAATATGTTTGTCTTTTTAGTTGCTGTATGTAAACTGTTGGTTTGAACTGTAGCTTGGTGTACATCAGTGTTCACATATTTGTTTTTGTTTTAGCCATTTTTTTCAGCTTGTAATTAAAAACTCTAAAATCTCTAAAAATATGGTATCAGTCAACAGTTAGACTCTGAAAACTTTTAAAAATTATAATGGCACAAACTAAATTTTTTGCTGCACAACATAGCACAGTTGAGTGATGCCATAATTGTTTGAGCTTGTAAATGGGAGTTGGCTGACCTTTGACCTCTGGAAACATTTATTACCATCTTCAAAATGATAGAGCCACAAACAAAAAAAAAAAAATTCTGCACAAACATTTGACGTCAACTTTAAGTTTGAAGAAGCTGTGGGCCCAGCTTTTAAGAACAGTCCAAAGAATTTCACAAACAAGTTCAATGAAGTAAATTTTCCACCAGTGGATTCTGTTTGAGCAGAAACATCCCAGGGATGATCAGTGGAAACGGCTCAACTTGAGCTTCAGGACAAAGGCTGTGAACACCTCTGGGATTTCTTGGCTTTCTATTTTAAATTATTTTGCATCAAGTCAAAAACCTTTTTATGCTTTGTCATAATTGGGTATTTGTGTGTAACATAACAAAATGTGGAACAAGTGAATGGCTGTGACTACTGTATGTGTTATGCATAAATATGCATGTGTATACATAGCTTACATTCTTACTCTCCCCAGGCTGTGCTGGGTGTAATGCGACAGAGGAATGTCAGCCTGAATGTTCAGACATATGGATGTCTGGCATTAGGCTGCGATCGGCAGGAAGAAGGTCTGCAGCTGCTAAAAGACATGCAGGTGACATGCTAAGTGTTTTATTAAACAACCTCACACTGCACACACACACACACACACACTTCTAACCACTTGATGGGTAATAAACTGGTTTGCTTATTGATTATTTCTGCAGGATGCAGGATTTCGGCCCAATGTCCATGTGTTCTCTGCTCTGATTGGCCGGGCAACTCGGAGACTGGATTACATCTACCTGAAAACGCTCCTGAAGAGCATGAAGGACCTAAGTGTGTGGCCTAATGAGGTCATCATCCGGCAGCTGGAGTTTGCTGCACAATATCCTCCCAACTACAACCAGGTCAGAGCACACACAAATAAAACAAAATAAAACCCAGCATAAATCCTTTTAAATAATATTGTTTTTCGCACCTTCCAGTTTCATCCTCTTTAATGTCATTTTCAGATGTTGCTTATTTCTCATAATCCCCTCTTTAATTTCCTCTCTGTTTGCTCAATCCCAGTACAAATCCAGAAACAATTACCTGGTGCACATAGATGGTTTCCGGGGTTATTACCAGCAGTGGCTGAAAGATTCAGCTGCTCAGAGCACTGAGGCAGAAGAGGAGCAGAAGGAGCAGTTGGCGCTGCAGTGTGAGTCAGGAGCTGCAGTGGACGGACTGACTGAGGCTCAAAGGAACCACACAGCAGCAGCCAGGAGACATTTTTCTCGCCGCGATAAGAAAAACATTTCCCAGTCTTATTAGGCTTTATCATTATGAATGGACTTGGGCCAAACAATGGCTGAAGTCAGGAAATATGGTTTTGTATTGAAAATGTTGATGCAATTATGTTTTATTATAAAGGTGATACATTCTATCTGGTTTTTGTCTTGTGATTGTGTAGGATAGTTTGGTCAAGGGTCCTCAAGGTGTACAGAAAACAGCATCAGCCACAGGTTATAGCTTCTTCTGAAGATGTTTATTTTAAACGTGTGCCTCAGACATTCCTCCTGAGCTTCCAAGAACTCAGTGTTTTAAAGCCAATTGGCAACACACCTGTTGCTAAGTGGACCAAGCCACAATTAAACAGGTCAAAAATAACAAACAATAAACAGAGAAAC
>CAEFZY010041931.1:0-10365 GCA_903066815.1 Brachyrhaphis roseni
GCATCCTAACACAAACAAATATCTCTCAGTCCTTAATCTTTAATATTTAGATCTGTATTTTCTCTAAAAACCCAACATTTATACAAGTTGACCTGAGAACGTTTCAAAAGCAGGAAGCGGACTACAGTTCAGGGCATTCTGGGTAAATACCAGGGATGGAGGGCTTGAGGCCAGTCTTGGTTTGGTTTTGTTCAATAAATTGGATCAAGGTCGGTTCAAGACTCAATGGGTCTTGAATGGGTGTGGTCAATGGGTGTGGTTACAATTACTAAATTAAATATTAGTTTATTATGACAGTTAGCTTTGGTTGAGTAATTAACCATTTTCCATTAAATTTTCTATTTTGTGGTGTAGAGCTTCATACTTATGGCATAAAAGTTACAAGTCTGAGGTGTAATATTACAAATGTCAGACAGAGACTCTAATTGGGCAAAAGTTTAATCCTAAACAACTTGACTTGGTTTGGGACAAAATAAGCTATTATTCATCATTGTTATTATTTTTTAAATAATTTTCCAGCTTTAAAGGTCGTAAATTTGTGTTTTACCAGTAACTTCTGGTAATCTCAGGAGAGAACATGAGTCAAGCAAACTTGATATCTACGCAGAGGATTAGGTGGTCAAAAAGACCCTAATTTAGAATTATTTTTTCTTTCAAACTGCATTGCTTGTGTCCAGCAGATCTTGGCAGAAACTGAAACACATTACTAACCTCTAATTTAATACAATTATTGCAAAACGCTACAGCAGCCAAGTGTCTGCACTGCCTTCAAGAAGCTCAGTGATTTGGCTGCATTTTATAACAGGTGAAAAATGGGAAGTGAAGCCATGGAGGACAAAGCACTACAAGTTCCAATTAAAGTTCATTAACCAGAATCAAATCCTATTACACTGCAAAGGAGCCAGAACTTTCTGTGTCTGTGAACAAAAATGTCCAAAAAGTCTTCAGATATCAGCAAGCTACAAAAAGTTCTATCAGGGTTAATAAGGACTACAGATAAATATAAATAAGAAATATTTCTATTTATCGATAAGGTAATCAGTTGCTTAATTGACCTCAATCACCTACTAATAATGTTGGGAACATTCAGATCCAAGTATATTTTTTAAATCCTCATGAATTCTGTTCCTCAGTGTTGCAGGGACACAGATGTTTTGTCAGCTAAGCCTTAATATAACCTGCAACTTCCTGAATAACACTGGCACATCTACCATGATGATCATCGCTCAGCAGGATCTCTAGGTTTGCATACAAAGCCCAGCTACGACTAATATCCAGCTGAAGCATGCAGTATGTGGTGCTAAAACTTCAGTCGCTTTTAAGTGATGCCACTTGGAACTTGGAGACCTAAAATAAGCATGCTGGTTCCACAGGGAATGCGTATTGTGGGAGTTTTTTTCCCTGAGAACAAGCAGCAGGTTTTTTTTATAGCTGTGAATTTAAGGCAGATGACTTATTGTCTACATCTAGATGTATTTTCTTGTTTGCAGTTTTTCATAATTTCACATATATATGTGAAGGAAAATTACTTGTGGGAGAGTCAAAATAGACAGTATTTTTAATTAAAAACACTTTTTGCTGCTTATTTATTAAGGAGACATGTGAGCTCAACAACGAAGACATTTTTTATTGCTTTTAAATTACTTAGGTTATTCAACCATCAGATTGGTGCAAAGTGCTATTACCCCCATTCAAGTGTTTAAGGAAGCCCTGATCATTCATTGAACGTTACCATCAGGGATGTCTGTGCTGTGCTACATATTTAGCATTGAGATACTATTTCAGGCTTGAATAGTTTCACCAATAGGCTAACTTCTGTTATCATAACTTGAACACAACAGTCTTTTCCAGGCTCCTATCGGGTTGTCATTTGAAGCACAAAATAACCTAACCCACTGGTTCGATAAGGTCTCGTCATCATTTGAAAAAGGTGGTTGAGATGTTAACGTAAACCCATGGGCCAATCAACGAATGAAGTCTGCTGCCAATCAAATCACTTGTTTGCAATACCTAGTTTGGTCTGGTTTGTATCACCCCTGACGTGGTTCCATAAAATGAGAAGGAAACACAAAGGGAGAAGAATCTGGCCAGGGCTGACTGGGGAAGGACTAGGTTAAAACCAGGGCCAGAGAAAAGGGGCTCTGGAGGGTTGAGGGTTATTGTAAAGATGAAGAATAACATAAAATATCACATAAGCCTGTCACAGCGTCCAGAAAAATCTGTTATGGTGACAGGCCTAATATTACGATATACATCATAAATTACAATAAATGAAATGCTTATTGTAATATTACTTTTAGGCTATAATTCCCAGCCGAATCAGATGTCATGGATTTATTTCCAAAGACTTTTGCCATTATCAAAACCAAAAACATTTACATTTGTGAATCCAAATCCCGCCCTCATTAGAAAGTTTCAGATGTATTCCGAACCTCATCTGACAGCAGCCGAAGCTAAAAACATTCTGTAACATTTCATCTTCAAGTTCCATTTTCGTCGCACTGGATACACCCAGTTTTACCAACATGATGTGGGTGTGAAGCTGATAAACTGAAGGCTTAACACACATTCCATAAGCCACACACACACACACGCGTGCACATGCACGCCTACACACAGATATATATAACCCACATTTCAACAAAGATTTTAATTTCCTCTCAGGATATGAGAAAATATTAGTTAATAATGCATGGTGAGACAGAGAGAGTAATCGCCAGGCCAGATCGAAGCAGGCAGGCATTCTGATTGACAGGTTGATCTGATCTGCACTAATAGGGGCTTGATGAAGAAAGCCAAGAGGAGGAAGAAGAGGAAAACCAAACACCATCGCCCCCCCCCTCGCCATCTTAAAAAACAAGCTTTCAGAGAGTATTTGAGTTTGTGGCTGTTTGTGTGCAGCAAACAGTGTGTGGGTGTCAAGTTGGAGAGGGCCGTATTTTTTAATCAGAGTTCATTTTCCCCCAAATCTAATTAGAAGCGTGAGGGTGGCAGGGTTGTTGTGGGAGAGGTGGAGGGGGGGAAAGCTGAAGGGAGAAAGGGGAGAATTAAATCCAAATGATTTAAGTGCTTTCCATGTCAAGCAGAATCTAATGTGTGGCAGTGGAGGAGCAGGAGATGCTAATAACGTCATGTCGCCCCTCCAAGGTTAGTGCAGCGAAAGAACAAAAAACAAATTAGCACGCCGATTCACCGCTTGAAGCGTGCACAGGGAGGCACAGAGGGAAAGAAAGAGCAAATGATGACAAAAGCAAGGATGGTGGGAAGTGGCTTCTGCAAGTTGAGCTAATTAACCATGTCCTGCAAAGATGGTGCAGAGGGCAGAGAGTCTTCAGAAGAACTTCACTGAATTCAATACAAGTTTTTTTTTTATTATTCATCTTCTTGCTGGCGGCCTCATGGGAGTGAAAATGTCGGACCACACGAGATGACAGAACTCCCTGAGTAAAAACAGGAGTTCAGGCTGGACAACAGGTTGATGGGGAATAAAATGAAGTAACAAAATACAATGAATTAATGAACAACATCATCATACTAGGACTGCTGTTAGAACAAAACTTATTATTGTGCTGTTTTTACATGTACTTGTTTGATCAAACCCCTAAAAACCACAAGAAGATCTGACTGGTTTTGTTGTCCTATGGAAAATTAACTAGGACAATCTTAACATCAGAAAATCCTCAAAGTCTGCAGAACATTTTCACATGTAAGACTGAAAATTGGAGTTATGAAAATGTAAAATGTTTTGGAAATGTTTTAGTGAAAGATTTCCCAGATGGGGAGAAGAGCAAATGTTGGGTGACAGCTGATGTTTTTTATTTGTTCAAACACATAAGTTTTACGTCAGTAGAGAATGTCTGCATGGAAATTATGCTTTGCTACTTTTTTCTGTCTACAGCAGAAAATAACTTACACCTCCCTTATCCTGTGAGGTACTTAGAGGAACCTCACAGATGCTCTAAGCACTATCTTGGACAGGAGGAAATGAATGCTTTTCATTTGTATAGATGGTATCTATTAACATACTTTACACATTTTTATTTAAAAATGTCATTATAAATGAGTTTTCACAAGCCTGATTTTTCTTTGCCCCCATGGCCACTTGGTGCCCTTTTTGAAGTGTGAGACGCATTATTCATACCACTGACAGAAATAGAAACAGAAATAGATTTGTAAATATTTTTATTTATTTTATTTAGCCAAAAAAGTAAGAAAGTAAGACATGAATCAGTAGATAATACAATAATATAAAAGGAGTGTCAATTAAAATAATTTAGGTGCCAAGTAAATAGTTGTGTCTTCCTAAACAATCAATAAAAAAAAATATTGGCTTTATAGTAAAGCATTTTAATAATTGCTGACGATTTATCTTTAGTGATGAGCTCCAAGTGTTTGAGGTTGGAAGGGCCTCCTAGTCTTTAGCTCACTTCATGACATCAGCCACCAGCCTGGTAATGAAAGTTGCACAAAATCTGCCTGGAGCCAATTTTTTTTCTTTATTCCAACTAAAATTAAGTTTGAAATCAATTCAACTTTTCTTGTGTGTTTTCTTGCTACAAATCTTCCCTTTGCATATCTTTGTATCACTTGCACATGAATAATTCATGACATTTATAAAAACTGAGGAAGTTAATACAAAAGCACTGGACATATAAAGACATACATTTACACTGAACCCTAATAGAAAAAACACCATTGATTCTGGGAACCTTAAGACTGTGAAACTATGTAATGTTTACCACTTTTAATTTAGCTTTTTATTCTCAGTCTTATAACCTGCTTCTCCTTTTTTGTCTAAAGGCGATTTCCTTTGCAGCAGGAAATTTTCTCTCCCTAAATCCCTGCTTCATTTATTCTTTATTTCTAACTCTACACATACCTCCTACCCCCAAATACTCTTACTCCCTTATTTCATCTACATCCTCACAATCAGAACTTTGTGTTTTGTGCTGCAGAGAATAGTAGGAAAAAATAGAAGACAAAACTAAAGGTGAGAGTCTGATTCAGAGCAACAATGAGTTTACAATGTGAGTAAACAATGAGTTTTACAATGAGTTCCAAACAATAGATTTTACAATGTATAATATCAGTCTTCTTCTGGTTGGAGATTTAACAATAGTGCTCTGTCTGTCCTCCATACCACTTTATTGAGCTCAAGATATTCAACTTGAGTTCAGTGGTTGAAGCTTCCTCTTGCCTCAAAAATATGCAAAACAATAAATAAAATAAAAATACTTTCTTTAGTTTTTTTAAGAATACATAGCATGTCCAAGCAACCTAATAAACAACAATGCACACATGCAAACAGATTCCTTTTAGAAGTAAACCAACAAAATACCTGCTTTCTTGTTTAAGTATTGGTAACTAGATATTAAAAAATACTAAATTGGAACTCCAACCTGTGGTGACACTTACACGTTAAATCCAAAACATGTACTGTAGGTTTAATATGTACTGTAGGTAGACCTTTGGACAACATCTTGAAGAGTGAGAAGGTGCCCGAGAACTGGAAGAAAAAAGTGTTGTGGTTCCAATTATCAAGAACACGGAAGATGGACTGAATTGGGGGCAGTTATAATAAGGAATAAAGCTAATGAGTCTTACAATGAACCTGTAGGAAAACGTAGTGGAAGCCTGGCTAATGTCAGAAGTGAGCATTTGTGAGCAGCAGCATGGTTCCATGCCAAAGTAGAAGACTTCCACAGACAAGTTTTTGCTTTAAGGATGTCTTTGTAATTTTAGAGAAAGTATATGAAAGGGTAGTGAGAGAAAAGCTGTGGTATTGCTTGAAAAGGTCCGGTGTGACACAGAAGTACATCAGACTGGTGCAGGACATGAATGAGGGGTGTGAGACAGCAGTGAGGTGTGCTGTAGGAGTGACTGAGAAGTTCAAGCTGAAAGTGGAACTGCATCAAGGATTGGTTCTAGGCCTCTTCTTGTTTGTTTTTGTGTTGGACAGGTTGACAGATAAGGTTAGACAGAAATCTGGATTATGATGTTTGCAGATGACATTGTGATCAGCAGTGAGAAGTGGAACTATAACTGGAAAAAAAGGATTGAAGCTTCATCTTGCAGCAAGACAGAATACAATCATGTAAATGAGAGGGACACAAGCAGACTGGTAAAAGAAAAGAAGGTAGAGGACCATAAGTACTGAAGGTCAGAAGTCCAGATCAATGGAGAGTGTGGAAAAGCGATGAAGGAGTGTGTTCAATCTGGTTGGAATGGGTGGAGAAAAGTGTCAGGTGAGATGTCTGATTAAGGGGTATAAGAAAGAATAAAAGGGAAGACTCCTACTGTGTAGGAGACAGTAGTGAGACTAACAATTTATCATTTAGAGACAATATGAGGCCTTCAAACTCAAGACATAAACATTCAATAGTCACACTATCTCTATGACTATTGCCATAGAGGTATTGCCATAGAGGTACATCAAGTAAAACAAATTTGAAAAACAGTTATGATTTTTTTTTGTTTGTTTGTTTTAGTGACTGGGGCAGACCAAAGGTCCATTATGACCACAACAGTAGAATTTGCACCTTGACTCTACACCAGATCTCTTAAGTGGAAACTAACATAACCAACTAAAACAGTCAATTGAAAAAAATTAAGAGATCACAATTACTGGGCATAAATCTAATTAATCCCTCTCTAGTTTCAGCATATTAACTCAATATGTATTTTATAAGAAATCTCCTGCATTGCAAGAACCGAAGGCTCATTGCCAGAATTCTCCTCCATGTTCTGTTGTGTTCAGGCATTTTTTGCTCTGCAGTATTGGGCCACTTTCTGAATAAAAAAGCATTCATCTTTCTTGAGTTGATCTCTGTTCCCTGCTGTTTTGCTCATGTACAGAAATGCTGTAATCCCTCTCGTTCTCTCCCAGTGTTTTCCTCATCTTTCTCTTTTCTGTCTTGACAAGAGGTGCAAACACTCTTGCCATCTGCTCTATGATGCAACTGGGTTTTATGTAATGAGATCTTTAATCATCCATACCATTCCTAAGTCGCATGGTCTGCAGTCCCCACACTCTGTTTATTTGCAGTGTGTCCTGTCTGAATGTATTTTTGTTTGTTTTGTTTTACGAGGAATTTCATTTGCACTACAGTACTTTTATTTCTTTCTCTTTCATTTATTATGAACCACTTTGGGCAATTCAACTAACTCTTTTGTTTTATATATTAATTAAACTAGGAAATATGTGTGACAAAAACATTGTTTTTGCTCAGAAAAAATCCTAACATCCTATATAAGAAATATATTAAAGGAATGATCTGCTTTATTACCAGTTCTTCCATTGTCATCTCCAGCAAGTTCATCTCCATTAGCAGATCTTTCCTGTTCCTTGTACTTCCTTCAGGTATGGTATAAGGCACACCGTGTATTGATCAAAAAGTGCATTTGTTGACTGTCCTGAGACTTATGTCACTCATGCATAAGTCTCAGACAATAACATCTCAACCACGAATATTGAATCTGGCACTTGGTCTTTTACCAAAGACAAAAGAGAAATCTTACAGCCTCTAAAATCTGATGCCACTCCATTTTTGTTTACATTTTGTGACGAAGATAGTTAAGCTCAGTGTCTTCTTCAGAGGTTTTCCTTCAATGGTTCTAGGCACAGTGCCACTACAGTCAAGGAAGGGAACATGTTTTTCAAGGGGTTTGGATCGTTTGACACAGTGTCATGTGAAAGAGAACTGCATCAGCTGAAAATGGAAGAAATTGGTCCCCAATTGAGCCAAGTCTACTGGACTATCAGTTGTGAAAATAGTTGTAGGCTGTATGATGAAAGGTTCTACCAACTGACTCTGGGGGACTAAGTAGAAATCCACATCACACTGTTTTGATAATTACTTGTAAAAAACTTTTTTTTATTCCTTTCACTTGACAAATATGCACCACTCTGTGTTGGTCCGTCAGATAAAAGCCCAGTAAAATACTTAGAAGTCACTGGCCATAATGTGAAAGAAGTGAATAATTTCAAAGGGTGTGAGGTTTTTGTAAGGCTCTGTAATTCTCGCAGTGTCCGCACACCCTTGAGTGTTGCTCCTGGTAGATGCTGACAGTTCACACTTAAAAAGACTGCAGCAACTGACATCCCAGAAGCTGCAAATTGAGGAGGGAAAAGATCCCACTTATTATACCTCCAGGAATTGTTCTTACCTATATCGTATGCCAAGAAGTCAGCAGAAAAGCACTTGGCTCCGTTGCTTAGAGATGTGTCATTGTGAGTGTTTCCTCCAAACACCAGCATTGTGCCACTCAACAGCACCGCTGAGTGGAGGTACCGTGGCAACCCGCTCTCCCTGAGAATCAACCTGCACACACACATAGAGAAGAGAGATTATAGTCAGGAGATGGAGAGTGCTAGTTTTTCAAGAAGTTGCCTCTCTTTCTCTATGTGTGTGTGTGTGCGTATGTGTGTCAGACGCGATGGCATGTTGTTGAAGGTAACTCTCTGGTTGTGTGACCCGGCCTACGGTGACTGCCCTTTGTGCCAGCTGTTCGGTCATTAGAGCCAAGACACACACTCAGAAACACACTCACAGCCATCATAAGGAGGACTCGTTCTGCTATGTGAGACTTCTCAGAGATTTAGGGTCACGTAGATGACAACTGTGGCTTCTTAAGTTGCTACAGACACCCTCAGTGCCATCTAGAAACTATATCTCAGAGAACACACTAATGAGCTTCAATGTTGATAAATTTGCTAAAAAACATTGTAATATTACTCTATCTATAGGAATAGATACAAATACAATATTTTCAATGTACTCACTGTTGGGAACTATTTTTGGTATTCTGTATCACAAAAAAGTGCTAATGTAAACATTTTGATAAACTGGTTCATCTGGAAGACATTCTGTTGTCACCATCTTGTTGCTATTTATTTCCATTTTGTCCACATTTGCCATAAAAAAAAACAAAGCATTGTAATATTCTCAAAGACTTTAAGGAAGATATCTGATTATTGAAATCAAATTGGAACTGTTTGGAAGATGTGCCTTTAACTGCATCTAGTATAGCACTAACAATTCAGAAAAATATCACACAGATTTGATACGTTGGTGGTTGACGATCTGAGGCTGCTTTGCTGCCTTAGGACTTGAACAATCTGCCATTTCTAATGAAACAATAAATTCTGCTCCCTAATCAGAAATCCCTGAACGAGAATATCCAAATGTTGGTTCAGTGAAGTGAGGTAATGCAAAAGAGAATTAAGTAATTTATACAAAATTTAAAACTATTCACCTTAGATTTCACAGTTTTTGAGGATCCACAGAGCATAAACAAAATAAACTCATAGTTTGAATGAGAATCATTTTAGAGCAATCAGAGCAGTAGAAGAGAATCAGACAGGAGGTTTGACCTCAGGTGACTTTAAGCAGATGGATGGCTGAAACGGGAAGCTCGGCTCCATTAGTCTTGCTCCCTTCACATTGAGCACATGCACAAGTGTAACAGTCACCACCATGAATGCACTGCTGTACCCGAGCAACCTGCTGTGGCTCTCAGTTTCCAACAGGAAATAAATGCTGCTCTCTTGTGTTATTTGAGATGTTGGACTTCGAAAAATGTTCTTGTAATGCAGCAGCGGGAGGCTGGTTCGTGAAAAGTTCTGCCTTATTTAATACAATTCAAACAACAGCGAAGTTATTGATTCTTCTAAAACCAGTCTTACTTTGTCCTAAGTCTGTTTCAAGTAAACATCCAATATAATCCGAAGAAATTACTAACTGAGAAGAAAGAGGAAACGGTATTAAAGAAAACATGAATTGTTTCTTTGATCCCAGCTGATGTGGGAGAATCTTTAGCTTAGCATTTCTTGCTAGTCAATGTTGATAATACTGTTATTTACTAGCATGACAGTTATTAATGATATGAATCTTTAAGTGTCTAGTGATTCATTTCAATGCTGATTTTTAGGTTTATGATTCAATTCAGAATAAATTTTTAATTCAGAAACCAATTTCTCCATTCACAAGATCTACAGTGTTTAAGACTGATAAGAGGAAAACAGTGTAATCAAATATAGCACTTCTTTAACAATTCTATAAGGTTCCATACAGTGTCAAATTAGTTTATATTTAACCAAAAATAGATTTGCACATTACTGTAACTTAAATTGTTACAGAATTTAAGTTCTGTAAGCTAACCTAACAGTAATAGGGTAGCTTAGCTGCCTGGCCTTATAAAGAAAAAAAAAAATTCCCTTCTCACCCTCTTAGTTTCTTCCTCTTAGCTCGGGTCCTCTACCAGAGGCCTGGGAGCTTGAGGGTTCTGTGCAGTATCTTGGCTGTGCCTAGGACTGCACATTTCTGGACTGAGATGTCTGATGTTGTTCCTGGGATCTGTTGTAGC
>CAEFZY010041937.1:0-23802 GCA_903066815.1 Brachyrhaphis roseni
TCAAAGCTACAATGGTGCTGACACCAGAAAACCATTCTATGACATCTTACCTTTACAGAGGTACCAAAAGTTTCTTCATAAATCTAATAGCTGTGAGGCTATAAGTGATTTACTTTTGTGTGTTTTTGTCAGGCAGAAATTAATTTATACCCCCTCAGGGTGTAAGAGGTTAACAGCCTTGGCTTTGCACCTTCCATCTCATACATCTCTCCTAACAGAGGAAGGCCATCTTTGTACGGGTTGCACTACTCTTACTTTGAGCAGTGGAGAGGTGAAGAAGAGTGGAGAGGGGGAGCCGGAATTTAAGAGTGAATTATTACCCTGCGCCTAGCAAAATTCCTATCCCACTGATGTATACCATAACAAGGTAGTGCATAATTATGAAGTGAAAAGCAAATGATTTTCACACAAATAGAAAGCATAAAAGTGTAGAGTGCATTTGTATTCAGACCCCTTTTCTTTTATACCCCCCAAAAACGTCCAGAGTAATTACTTTTAGAAGTCACCTAATTAGTAAATGGTGTGGAATTTAAACTCGATATCAATCCAGTTGTTCTGTGAAGGCCTCAGAGGTTTATTAGAGAACATAAATGAACAAAGAAAAAATTGGCCAATGCATTTGCTTGCCACTTCAAAGTTCCTTCTAGCCACAGTCTTAAATGGATATTTTTTTATCACTTCTGTACAAACACAATACATAAGAGTCAGTTTAATAAGATGCACACATTTTTTTATTTATTTCTGAATAAGTCGTTTTGTCCCCTTCATTGTATGCCACTTAAATATCTGTATACCCCCACCCCCCACACACACACCCTGTATATATGATAAAATTCCTGAAATTCATCAATGGCCATCCATCTTGGAACCCCTTAGAAAACTTTATGGAGGTGCCACTAAGAGGTGGCTGCATTGTGCTTATCTTCTACTCCAATCTTCCTATCATTTCACATCTCTAAACCAGAATTCATTAAAAACCTTTCAGTAAGGCAACACTGTATTAAATGACTCAGCAGGTGGAACCTATCGCCCCAGTCTTCACGTGTATTTGTATTTCACATGCATTCATGAATGACAGCGACATGAACACAAACAAAAAGTCAGTGGGTGAATATTATAGAGTGCATCTCTTTTCATGTAAAACTTAATTTTCTTGGATTTGGTAACACTCGATCCTACTTATGCTTTGAGTAGTACTGAAGCTTTGAGCTTCAGCACACTTAATATAAAATTTTTCCACAAACATACAACAGCAAGTGGTCTAGTATCAGATGTTTAAAGGCAGAAGAGCATAAAGTAAAAATTAAATCCAAAGTCTGCACAGTTGGGATGTTCACTGGCCGAAAAAAAGAACTACTTATTATATTTAGATATGAAATGCCTTTTTGACTTAGACTTGGCAGGCGACTTTGCCTAATACTCAGTGGTAAAATGCAGAGTGTGCCCCCTTGTGAGGTCTGGTAGCATGACTTGTATTTCTTTTAATGTATAAAATTTGATACAAAATTGCTAGCTAAACTACTGATCTTACAAGACAAACTTATTTTTTTTGTTACATAATTAAAAAACAGTTTCCTTGGAGACAGTGAGAGCATAAGATGTCTACTCAAGGTATGGCCTGGTTCCTGGTATGAAGATATATAAAGATCTTAAAAAGTTAGCAATAATCCAGTATTGCCCCTCCCCCACACGTTGCTAAACAATGTTGGTCAGTTAGATGAAAAACGGCTGTTCGACTTTTTCCTCATCTACAAGAAAGACAAAACTGGCTGTTTAGAATAAGCGGTGATAAAGACAGTCCTTTAGTGTCAGGATTTGTAGTTGCGGAAGACCCAAATGCAAACAGGACGCAGAAAAATGTATATAAAATGGACGCCATGTAAAGCAAAAGCAAACAAAAGCTGTAGATATCACAGTGGAGAATAACCAGTCTGCAAGAAACATGTCAAGGTCTGTTACAGAAAACAAGGAGGATAACAACTGGACTGATTAAAGTCAGACTCTGAGTAACAATGTGCAACAGCTCTGTAAGGCTGAAAAACTGGAGACATGCTAATAATTGATAATATTCTCCGACTAGTAATTATTACCAAAAGGTAGTTTTTCTATCACCTCTCATTCACCACTGAGTGGATTAAAAGAAATAGCACACTAGCGCTCTCACCTTAGCCGACAGACGGCCCTCAGAGAGGGTAGTGCTTTCTTTATTCCATTGAATCTTAGTCCTAGATAACTGTAATCACACCCTATGATCTTTGACCTTTGCCTGTTACCATCTCCTTACTCCCTAGAGAGTGAATTGGCTCTCCTTTCCTTAGTGCTGCATGCTCTTTTACGTCTTACAGACAGCTTCCATGAGCCACAATAGCACCACTGCTGTGCTCCGTGGAAGCCCTCTGGGATTGCCATCAGAGAACGAATAAGGAGACAGGCTTGGGCTTGTGCTGATCAATAACTACTCCCTTCCACCCACACTGTCAGTCACCTTCGTCTCTGTGAAAACAACACGAACAGATAGCAGTGCCTGGATTTTGTTGCTTCCACTGATGGATAATGGGTGATAACGTCGCCTTGGAAACTGTTCTGCGGTGTATACACGCCATAAGGGTCTCTAGTATGAGCTATTCTTACTGTAAGCCTGGATGTGTTCTCTTTTATTGGCAGATAGTCACTGTAAACACCCTCCTATTGCTCAAACTGGCAGCAGGGTAAATAAAGTACATAAAATGGCAATGAACAGTGTATTCTTCAACAAAAGAGCTCATCTGCCAGCAGAAAATACTAAATTAATGAGATTTCTATTGGAGGAATATGAGCCACATAAATCAGCCAGTACTTCTGTCCACCCTCTGCCAACCCAGCAAGAAACCTTGTGTGTCCTGCAGCTCTGCTTTTACAGTGCTTTGAAAAAGGCTTCACATCTCTTGAACCTCGTCACATTTTGTCACTTTACAACCACAGACTTCAGTAAAAAAAAAATTGGAGGGGAAGGAATTTGAGTGCCAAATTTTAAAGTGAAAAGAAACTGATCATCAGAATCATCACCAACGGACACAGAAGCTGATTTGATGGGGAGATTGATGAAGCTAAATATAGGGTAATCCTGGAAAAGCTGCAAAATAATTGAGACCGGGTCAAACATAAAAATAATAACGCACTAAAAACTGAACATAGACGTTTACATATTTAAGCTACTAAAATATTCCTCCACAGAGTCAAAACCTGTATCCAAATTAGAATCTGACATTGTACATCCAATTTGACACAAACTGAGCTGACTTTGCAAATAGGAATTGGAAAAATTTTTATTGTATAGATACAACTCAGGATACTGATCCATTTGTAAAGTGAATCTTTGCGAAGATTCTCTTCTTCACAAAGAAGTGAATCTTTTTTGTGAAGATCTGTTGTAATACTTCTATTACAACAGAAAAATATATTTCTACCCAACTGATATTTCTGTTGTAGGTCCGTTCAGTCCAATGATTGCAATAGAGAAAGCACAGTAAGTACTTTACAGGTCAAAAACCAGATAAAAAAAGAACATATTCATATTAACCCCTCTGTATGTTCCTCTGGCTTTCTCTGTTCCTCACAGTGCCTAACCGTGTGAATACAACAATGCCATTTGAAAGACAAAAAGATGTCAAAGCACCGTACTTGCAGAGCAAATCAAAACGGGCGAGCCAAAACCTAACACTTAGCCTCCCGTGGCTCAGCCTGCCTTTAGGGAAATCAGTCACAACCAACTACGGTAAGGCTTGGGGGACTGCCTGCTGTCAGTCCATGATGAGCACTCAGAGTTCTGACCGCAGGTTCTGTGTGTTCTGGCTTGCTGTAAGCAAAGAGAGCTTTTAGCTACCAGTCTGTCAGCTAGATAAGTGAAGACCAGGGCACCCCGGTTCAAGTTGACAACAAAATAGGCCCTTTTAGCAAATGAGCAGAGCTCTAGAAAGAAAGGCCCCTGATATCAAAGAGGTCCTAAAATGGGTGAATTTCTCTGGATGTAAAAATTTCTGTTCCACACCATCAAAGGCTTAACTCAAACTAATGGTAAATTCCATGTTTTCACCCTTACATTGTCTCATCAAGTAGAAAACAACACCACATATTGGGCAGCTTGTACCATGAGCCATCTTCAAAGACTTCTCAAAATCATATTAAAACTATATATCTATGTTGTAATAATAATAATAACTTACCTATTGTTTGGATGATTCATCAGTAAGACCAAGAGCAAGCTCCACACAACATAACTTCATGAAAGTTTAAACGTTTCCCCAAAGCACAGCCTGTTTGGAGAAAAAAGGGTTAAAAAAAAGCATTAAAAATTTCATTATAAACTTTTTTTTCTTCTTCCAAAGTTCAATAAGCATTCTCTTTGGCAGTTATGATAAATACCAACTCAAGACCTGTTAAATATTGCTCTGTAAACATAGCTTTGATTTCTACTTCATTTAGATCTTGGGATTCAGTTGGCAATAGGCGACAGTTGATTTCTTGTGAACCATTTCTTTTAGACCATTATCCTGCTTAAATACCCAATGATTACCCGTTTTCTATGGAAGACTGATCGCTCCACATTTATTAGTAGATTCCACCATTTAATTTAAATGTACTGGTATTTTATGGTGTCATTTACTCTATCAAGGTTTCTAAAGACTTTTGAGGAGGTACTTGGCCACAATTACCATTTTTCTCTAAAAAAGCATTCAAAGTCTCACCAGTCTGAACCACATTGTTCTAGAAGTCATAGCAGCAATTGGGAAACTCCAGACATTTACAATTGGTATGAAATAAAATTCTTTATTTCCACAAATATGTCTGACAAACAACTGGTTAGTGTGTAGATGACATGTAATTGTTGCTATGGAGACCTGAAAATGTTGCAGTTTGTAACAGTAAGATCTGAATTTTTCCTTCACCTTACTTATCATCCTGCTCTAAGTGAGCGGTGGTAAGATAAACTTGAATGGGTCCTTTAAATATTGTTGCAACTGTTGATATGGCAGATATGGACATTTCTCTTTTCATTTGGTGACATATGACAATCTCCACACTCCAATGACAGTTTTCTGACTTGAATGGCGTGCCCTTGTCTTTCAGTTTTCAGAGAGTGACTATGACAAATCAACTTGCTGTAGACGCCACTGATGACTCAATCTTTTTCTTCTAACGGGGTCCACTGGGTTTTTAGTTCAAATTTTCTTGCATTTTGAAATGTTTGTGATTTCATGTACTGAATCAAGTTTCTGGGAGAAAATCGTCTAAAGCATCACAGATCCTTCATCTTATTAGTACTTTGTATTATATCAATATCATATCAATGTCTGATGCCAGTTCAACCTGAAATGTTGCAACAAATCTCAGTCTTAGTATTATTTGTACAAAGCACATAGTTATCAAGATAAAAATGTGTAATCGCTATGATTAAAATACATAATAAATACTCAAATTCTTTATTACATTTATTGTACATTGTTAGTGGTAGCAGTAAAATCTGGAAGTGGTGATAAAGCAAAAAATTAACAAGTCCAAGGATGTTATTGAATGTAACATGTTGGATTTTTCTAAAACTGCCCAGGTGAGATTATGCTGCTGTAATAAAAGGTTAATTCATTTAATGAGTTTTACACAATTCATTTAATTGTGTAAAACTTTTCACATTTTTCACAAAAAATGTGGAAAGGAGTTTCCAATGTTCCCCAGGGGATCCCAAAAATGACTTTTAACAAGAATATATTGAACAAGTCAGAGACTGCAACATCACACTTTAAGACTGTACTGTTAAACAGCAGTAAATGGGTTACTATCAGATTTTACATGACAGTACTGTCAGATTATTCTTCAAATAGTTTATTCTCAGACAAACTTCTGAAACCTGCATTCAATTATCCTTTAAAAAGCAATTATATTTTACGTAAGCTACATGGACTAATGACAAATAGAGGAAAGCATTTCTTTTATTTGGTTTTCAAAGAACAGTGCAACTAACAAACTTTGGAGGCCTTTATTACTCAAAAAGACATCTGTTTTGAAGTCTTTGTTGTTAATTTTTCCAGGAACATCTGGCTTGTCACCATTCGCACAGTGCGACTTTATCATGGAGAAGACAAGTTACTGTGCTGCTGTCAGCATCGGTGTAGCACAAATTTGACGGCGAACATCGTGCTTAGCAGAAAGTTAAGTTTTAATTAATGTTCACTCTCCCTATCACTTTTTAGAAACTGTCTAGGGACATATTCTGAGCTTATCCTGTGTCTGTGGCTCACTGGAATCTTGGATAGACTCCGGACAGATGCTTCATTAAGCAGGCAAGGTCGGGCAGATGATACTTTGGCAATCATGTGTGGGATATATTGTCAGTCATCCTGAAACAGCCATTTTCACAGCTGAGTTTCACAGTCGGTAGTGGATTTTAAAAATGTCCATTCATCTACAACGCCTTCTGAAGAGCATAAGTAGTATGAATGATTTGCATTTTCAGACGTTACAATCTAAAAACTGTATTATGTGTGGGTTTTATATGATGAACAGAAAGCAGCAGACAACCTAACTGGAAGGGAAAGTGTGTGCGTTTTTTTTTTTACTTTTCAAAAATGATAAACTGAAAAGTGTGGCAAGCTGGAACTGCACATAAGCCTGAACAAATGGTTACCAAATATGGTGTTGGCAGAATCCTGTGTATTAGCAGGGATATAAAAACTATTAAAGCCTGCTTAAGACTTGGAACTGGAACAAAGGTTTACCTTTTACCAGAGTTAAGAGCCAAAACAGCTGGAGTTCAAAAGTGCATGTCTTAGAATGGCCTAGTCAAATTATAGGGCTAAATCCAATTGTTCAATACTGAGCTTGAGCTGCTTTGCTAAAAAGACTGGAGGGAAAAAAACTCAAGAAAAAGTTCAGAGGCTACAAATAATGTTCCAAAGAATAAAAGTACAGCTCTGAAATTATGAAGAATTTAGTGGCATAACTCAACATAATGACGATCCACATGATTGAACACAGGACCCTTTTAGAGTGACCTAAAAGTATTTAATGACTGTTTCTTGTACATCCCGTTCCTAATAGCTGTGTTGAATATGTATAAGCTAAAAGACAAAGTCTTCCCTGACAATTCCATTATTTTAATCAGGACCTTTTAAATTAATTAGCACAGATTAAAAACACAGACGTCAGAAGCACAAAGCGGAACCCCTGTTGTTTTTAATAAGAGCCAAGTTGTACAGAAGTCATCCATAATGAAGGCAAAAGGAACGAGCATTTGCTCACTTTGTGATGTGCATGAAAATAGATTGCGTACTTCTAACAAAAGAATGACTTATAATTAATGACAAAAATGCACACCTTTTATTCTTCTCTACCTCTTTCATAGCAGTTGGAACATTTACCAGACATATTAGTAATGAGGTTTATTAAATAGCCTATCAGGACACAAAGGTGGGGAGGGAGTCAAAAATGTCAGTGACATGGCAAGTCAATGGTGCCAGGTAAAAGCCTCAAGGACCAATTATTGAGCTGGTTCACTCACACACATGCACACAAACAAACATATAAATATGAAGGCAGATACATCCCCTATTGGCTCAGGGGGTCTTCGGTTTCTTTGTGCTGCTGTGTGACCAAACTGCCAGCAGCAGAGTTTCTCCCGGCACTGGTGCTGTCCTCAGATCTGGTTTGAACATTCCCTTACTGAGCCAAATGACCACCCAAAATATCTTCAAACCACCTACCAACACTCAGCTGCCTGATAAGGGTTTCACTGCTGAGAGAATATTTATGCTCTCTAATTTGGCTGAATTCACATTGTGTGGACACCAGACAATTTCCCTTCTGCTTTACAGTTCCCATTATTGGATTCTTTCTGAGGCTTATGTGACCCAGTCTTCTCTTTTCACTCAAGGAAAGGAGGGAATAACAAAGAGCGGCACAACAAAGGACACAAACGAAGATGGCTCAAAGACTGAAGGCTGGAACGGGGGGCTGAGATGGAGGAATGAAAAATACAAAGTGAAGTGAGGTTGGAAGAAGGAATTAGGAAAGAACAGAGGAGAACAAATGGATTCCTCACTGTCCATTACACCAGCTGTGATGTGCTGTTGTGCCACAAGCCAAGTGCCCTATTTATTCCAGGCATAATTACATGGCAGTGGAAACCTGCTGATGCCCAGCACGAGGTTAAATCGACAGCCGACACTGATTTAAAGGAGCGACATTAGTTCAAGGGATGAAGTTTTAGAGCTTTATTTGGATTTCCAACAATTTGTCAAATCACTCAGCTAGCCCCTCGTCCTTTACCTCCACCGCTGCTGTTCTCTACCTGCTAAAGGATTGAACTTATCCAAATCGTTGTGGACCCAAGAGGTATTTTATGTCACTTGGTCCCTATTAATTCAAAACAGCAGCCAGTGCTTCAGGTATGCAAAATCCCCAGAATTTCTAAAGTTTAAAACTTTTAATGTGAACATACACAAAGCACGCTGTTTACAGCAGGGCTATTTTTTTCTCCTTTATATCACATATTTGAGTCAGTGGACTATATAAATGTAAGTAAGTTTAAAGTACACTTGGTAAATGCATGATGTTGATGTTTATATTGCAAATATCACTGGTTTGTTTTTTTGCATACAAGAAAGAAAAATCTAGTTGCTTGGTTTTAATAGTGTTTGATAAATTATCCCCAGCTTGTACTTTCCATAATTTCTACCGGCTCATTTCCAATTCTGAACTATTTCAGAAATATGGAGGGTTTCCAGAATTTTATTTTGCACACTAAATATATAAAAACAAAAAGCACAAAGTAACTATTGTGCTGAAAGCAAGATAAGCATCTAAGATTTTGGATATCTGGCAAGACAGTCATGTTAAGCATTTAGTGCTTCTGAAAAAAAGGCCACAGGCTCTGGTCCCCAGATGCAATACTCCATTAAAATTTTTTTTAAAAATTTTAATCTGTGGACAAATTCAAACTAGTTTAAGATCTGTGATGCGCCAGCAGGTGCTGATGATTAAATTAGCTGCATTCAAATTTAGAAGAACATCCTGAGCACCGCTGTCATGTTTTGCCTTGAGGTTGTTCCAAAACATTTGCCGACAGTTCGACTTTACATCTTAGTTATTAATTTTATCTTTCAATCTGAAGTTTGATATTAATGGATTCAGAAAAAAGCAAGGCAGATGTGGGAAGAAAACATTAAAACAACTCCCCTGTTGTGATTTTTAGCTCTGAGTGTGAGTGGGAATGTGCAGAGAGGCCCTGTGTGGATTCGTTTCCACAGCAGGAACATCTTACAGGCATCATGGTGGTTTAGTTTTCTGTGGTAACCCCCTCTTAGGGCGTATTTACAGCTGAGAGACTTCGTTCAATTGGGGACCAAAACTGAAACATTTGCTACATCTTCAGCTACTGAAGTTCGTTTTCGCCCTGCACTGTGTCAAACAAAACAAACCCATTGAAGGAAACAAAAACCTCTGAATAAGATCCTGAGTTCCTTCTTCAAGAAACGTAAGCAAAAATGGACTGGCTTTGGATTTTATTATTTTATTTTTATTTGTACCACCTCTTGTTTTTGGCAAAACATCACAAGTCATTTCTCCTGCTTATGCAAGACTTGTGCCTTTGATGAGGTTGTATTTACCCAGAATGTCCTATACTATAGTCCACTTCCTGCTTTTGGAGTGGTCTCTGGTCTGCTTGGTGTTCACATATGCATTCAGAGCAGTTACTAATGTATGTTTTGACCTTTTCAGTGTTATTTGTAAGTTTTCATCATTTGGTTGGTTATAAAGCAAGCATTCCTCGAGTTACGTCTCGATTCTGTTTTATCTCCGTATATTTTATGTCAGGTCACATCCTATTTAATCCTTTCTTGATCTCAAGCTATATAGGTGGATCAAAAAAAAAGAAGACATTTTTAGGTCAGAAGCAGGGCCCTCAGAACAGCTGGGGGCAATTATGCAAGAAAAAGCAAACAAAAGTCTGGAGGAATTTCCTCGTATTGAAGTCAAAGACGAGATGTCTTAAGAAATGTTTGAAAAATGTTCCAAACAGTGTCTGAATACCAATAGACGGGACATGGCAGTCTTTCTCTTCAAGTTTTTTGATTATGAATTCACCCCTGAGGTGACGACTGAGCAATCTCTCAGCATGTTTCAGAAGAAAGACGTTTGTGCTGGTGACATTAATTTTGTTGTAATAAGTTGACCCTTCTCTTTTCATTTCAATAGACACATGATGGGTGTCTCTACAAGGTTTGAGAGAGAGACAGATTTTTTTAAATTTGTTTGACATTAATTTGAATGATTATTCATCCCCATTTTTACTGTCAGTATGCACAAGCAGGGTATCTTATGTGATTACGTCAAAAGTAAAGCGTGATTGTGAAATGTAAGGGAAACATAGGTTATCAAGTTGTTCATCAAAATTTGAGAGTAGGTTGCATTTGATTCCACCAAAGTTAAATCTAGGGCAGCTAATTAAATTCTGAAGTCAAGCAATTATTAAAAAAAAGCCCAACTTTGTGTAATTTAATCTCATATATTTCTATTCTGGAAAGGCAGCAGAGGTTTGGTCTTTTCTAATGTTTTGCAACAAAGAACACATCAGACGGGGCAGGGCAGTTGTGAAGAAGTTTAAAGCAGGTTTGGGTTTTAAAAAAATATACCCCAAGCATTAACCAGAGAAGCAGCCAAGAAGCCAAGGGAAACTCTGAAGGAGGTACAGAAATCCACCGCTCACGAGGGAGAACTTTTCCAAAGGAAAACGTTTGACCATCCAGGCCACAAATCTGACATTTCTGGACAATTGGTTAAGAACAAAGGAATTTTTGAAAGAAACCAAGAATGCAGGAGATGTGTCAAATAAGTAAAACAAAGTGGTTTGTAGACCAAAACTGAATTTTGGTCTAAATTACTTAATCGCCTCACAGTAACACCTGGAGGTGGAGGCATCCACTGCAGCACACCCAGAACAAGATGCAATAAGTTCCAAACCAGAACTGAATGCTATCATTTTGTTCTAGCAGAGTATGCACTGGCCTTAAATTATAGTCATGAATCCTCTCACTAGACACTGTATGGGGAACAAGTACTTTACAGTGTGGCTGTTTTGGCTGCAATGGTCTGGGATAAAGCCATAGATTTGCAACATCTGAATAAAAATCAATGAATGCATTTTTTTCCAACAAATAATTCATGGATTTATTTTTTGCCAAAGCCCCACCTTGACAAACATAAACCCGTCAACCCTTGAAGGAACTTGTCTATCTTTACTGGCCAATAGTTATTAGGGTAATTGGTGTCATCACAGTGCAGATGTAACAGCTTGTCCCTGCTGTTCTCCTGAGACTTTCAGAAGGACATCAGTTAATGCACATTTAATTCTCCTTTTAAGCTATCCTCTAATAGGAATATTATTTTTCTTTAAATGAACAGTACCTGGCAGGGGAAGCTGCTCTGGGGCACTTTGTGTATGCCATAGAGACTGCTGATTGTTGATGTTCTGTCCTGGCCAGGAGCACTTAGCTAAGGTTGCTCATTATTTGTCGTGACATCTGACGCCTTTGTTCATCTCTGTCGGGCTAAGATGCAAAGTCATCGCAAGCTAATGGTGCAAATGCTGCAATAGTAGGAAAGCTTATTACAGTGAAAAATGTGGGTAGGAAATCTGTGCAAAGTTAGCTAAGCTGCATTTAAGCTCCTTACATAAACCAGAACCTTGCACAAATGTGGCTTCTGTGTAGCCGTCACAACACAATGGGCTTTTGCACAGTAATACTTAACCTGTGTAAGGACAAGTTGAGGTGGAAACTGAAGTAGTAGCCCCAAAGTGGATAATTCTCCTTAACAGATTCAAGAGCGCCACGTTTTTCATCAAGGATGCATACTACAAAATGTCTCAAGTGTTAAGTGTTATCTTAATGAAAACTTGAAAGAGTTAGTTTTGCTACTACCTAGCTGTGTCATGCAAGTCACGTTTTAACATAAATTCATTCCAAAACTGTTATATATATATATATATATATATATATATATGTACCATTCAAGGGAGCGTAAGATAATTTACAGAGAGAACTAGATTAAAAACAAACACAGACAACATAGAGGTCAGAGTGGTGAGGAGGAAAATCTTGTTAAGCTGCATGCTTTGGTGAATAAGCAATGTTTTTTGGTGTTGCAGCTGTTTGCCTCACTTTAGTTGGATATGCTGACATATGTTACAGTGCTTTTGCAGATGTATACTCTTTGAACTTCCGTGTTTTCTTTCATGCTTCAACTCAAAATTCAATCATTTATCAAGATTTTACGGGAGACGAACAGTAGGTGGGGCGTAATTGTGAAGTTTTTCAATTTCAATTTGTACAACCTAAAATTGGAAAGTTACACCATGCATTTATATGTGGTTCTAAATCAATAATTAGGAGGGACCAAATTTGCTGAAGTTACAGCGGTGTGTCTTTTGGGAGTATGCCTGCACCAGCTTTTCATAAATAGACTGGAAGTTTTTTTCCAATTCTACAGTACAAAAGTATCTTAAACTCAATTAGATCTGATAAAAAGCCATCTTTTCCAATCTTACTATGGATTATGTGTTTGATTTAGATGAGGACCTTCACTGGGCCCTACTAAGTCAATCTCTGGCAGTACATAAAGGGTCAATATTTTACAGGAAGGTAATACAGGTTGGTTTTGATGCAGCAAGAAGCTTAACATCCAGTTGTACTGAAAAGAATGTTGCAGCTGTGGTATTAAGGAAAAAGCAAAGAGCATCAAATCTCAGGCAAGATGAGGTAAAAACATAGTAGACTTTGGGAATGTGGTCTCAAGATTAGTCTCCAGTACTACAATACTACTGACAGTAGCGGTGTAATGTTGCAGAATTGATAATATTCAGGGTTTGAAAACAGAAAAGAAACAAGCAAAAATGCTAATATCAATCAGTACTACAACTACTGAGTTCTATGGTTTTCATTAATGTTAAACTTGAATGATTAATGGCCACCAACAGAAAATGTTTCCTAACCAGCAAGTCATTTCACACCAGATTATGTCAAATTATATGTTGAAAAGCAAATAGTGTTGCTTTTCAAACTGCTTTGTCGACGTAGCATTGCACATAGAATGGTTTAGGCACTTTTCAGGACAAAAATCTAACCTCTGATATGGTTGTGTTTTTCACAACACAATCAGCAGATCCGTATTAATAGAGTTGGTTAAAAGAGCTGGGATGGGATGGTTGTATATGGAACGCACCAAAACTGTGCTCTTAATTCTTAATGCACAGGTTTAAGTGAGTTTCATGCACATTATATATTATTATATTATATTACTAGCATAGATGAATATTCGTGCCTCACCGTTTTTAGAGGGAGCTTAGCACCACAGCAGTAATACACCATTGGTTCCCATGAGGTGAGGAAGAGGCTGTTTGTGCCCATTATAAAAAGTTCAGGCCCTCACTGTAGGAGTCAGGAAAACACAGCTCCTCCAGCTTGACAGCAAATCTTTACTAAAAGCATGTGGCAGGAATCCTTTTGTCCCTGCACAAACGCCAACAATATGCCGCATACATGAGTAATGGATGCAGGGATGTGGGGCTCGTGCCACTCTGTGCCTCGGCAGGCATTTTTAATATTTATTTCATCAAAGCAGCAGAACACTTAATTGCGGCATACTGAATGTTAAATAGGGCAGTGTACTCTCTAAGAAGCGCAGGTTAATTGGGTTGCCAGGCTCCAGCATTGACTTTGATCCAACAGGAAAAGTTCTGCTGACTAATGCCAACATAAATACTTCAGGAAACATTTCATTTACTTCCAATTACCGAAATAATTTATAAACTGAGCTTGCATCACGTAATGAGTCCTCTTTCATGAAAAGTTAAGCAAAAAACACTAGCAGTCAGAGGCCCCTGACTAAGTAAGATGCTTCACTCTACTCATCTCTCTCCATCTATTCACCAATGGAGGAGGGGGTACGACAATAAATCAAATTCTTCTTCCCTGCTGTAGTGCTCCCCAGGTCCAGGAGGACAGTGTCCACTTTCTTATACATTAATCTTTTAATGGACTCTCTTCGCCTCTCTTTGGCAGCCCCACTTTCCTCGACAGGTCAGCAACGATTGCTAAGGTCGTTAGTCCTCCGATAGGCTGAAAGATACGATCAGCAACAATGGGAACAAGGTGTGGGAGCAGCAGAGCTGAGCAAGCTTTAGCACTCCCGGTTAAAGAGGGGAGTCAACTTTGAAAGGTTTTGTTTTTTTTGCAGAACAGAGGGAGGGGAAACTGGAGTCAATTAGGCATACTGGGGCAGTCCCTGTATATAATTTTGCAAATGTGTCAATCCTTCCAATTTAATTTTTCTAGTAAACAACAGAAACTTCAGTGTTATTTTAGACTATAAATTTCATAAAAAGCGTAGAGTACGTTTGCATTCCAATTGCCATTTTGGCCAACCAATCGTATTTTGAGTTGCCCTTTTTGTACTCAAAAAGCAGCTGAGAGAATGAACTTGACTCACATTATCACATGACTACTTAAGTACAGATTGGATCAGAAGGTTCTGGAGTTGGAAAAACATGTGAAAGTAAGACATGAGTTTTCCAAAGGCTAATTATTACAATGACCTTATGGGTAGATTAACAGATTTGTCCAAAAGTGCAACAGTTTCAAGACACCAGTTTTGATGGGTAAAAATTATTATTTTGGGTGCTTTTACTTGTTTCAAATGGTTTTTGACAACCATTTGACAACTACAGTGTTAACTTGTAGTGTGCCGGGGTTACATTTGTTCAAAATTAAAAAAGTTTAAGAAGTCTTCCTGACATAACTGTATAGTGAGGTACAGAAACTTCAGAATGGCTATAAGGTTCTATTTTCAGCTTACTGCAGATCCGCTATAAACAACATGGTTAACAAAACAATGTGAATGTTGTTTCAGTTGGAACTCCAAAAAGAATGATGGCATACCACTACATAAAATTGTCAAGATGGCGTTACTCTGAAACTTTGTATTTTTGAGAGGTGGTAGTTAAGAACCTGATCTAACATCTAAAGTGTGCATGATAGTCGGCTTTTCGAGGGTTGGTGCTCTACATGGCTACTGCTGTTTTATTGCTTTTATTCAACAATTGTTTTCTTCCTGCCACTCTTCCTCTGTAGCAGTACTGCGTCATCTACAAGTACTCTTAAATTTTGACTCTTCTTAGTGCTGACATTGCTGTTGGAAAAAATTTTTTAAGTTTAAAGTGATGGCCTGCACTTGGTGTTGGCAGACTACTTGAGATTAGGAGAAACTGCTTTGGTTTTATGTCAGTGCTGGAATGCAGGTCATGGCTGACTTTGAATACTCTGACAGAGATCTCTAATTTAGACTTGAGAGCTGAAGGCTGGAAAGAACTGAATTTTGCTTGTAATGAGCTCCGAGGAGGGCATTTCATAACACACACACATACACCCCCACACCCCTGAACACAAAAAGACTAGAGCGTCTCATCTCTAGTAGATCTCAGTCCAACTTGTGATGCCATTTCCACAGTCTGCTCATGCAAGTTAAAACTGCCTCCAGATGAAATGATACAATGCTCATTGTCAAAAAGGAGCAGATAGGATGATGGGGTGAGACTGGGTAAATGTATTTCTTGGTCTACCCTTGGGTCTAAGGGTAACTGGGTAAACGTGGCGCGCCACTTACACCACGTCCTGTGAGAGATTATCCCAATTGCCATTTTCTGAAATTAATTCAGTGACCCAGAGTAATGTGAAATTCATTTGCACACCACTGACTGTCGGGTAGTTGTGTGCAAGCAGGCAAGTGGGCACGTGTCATCCCCACAAAAGCAGACTAACTGAATGGATAAAAAGGCGTGACAAAGGAACGCATGACAGCCAAAGAAAATGTCAGCCCGATATTTGGCTTTGCAGTTATGCAGTGGCTCCAAACTGCATACCTTAAAGCCAAGAAGTCAGCTGTGGTATTTTATTCCCCCCTGTAACTCTCCAACTCTACTTTAAGTTAATCAGCAAGCTGGTCCTTATTTTTGGAGCACAGAAATAATGTCACTTTAAAGTAAAGGTCAAAATGATATTTGGTTCTCAAGTCATGGACTGAAAACCTGCATATCAAACAGCCAATAAACCATCAGTGTTCCTGTTTTCACCAACCTATTATTTTTCAAGAGCTGGTTCTCTTTAGCATCCTTGAATAACATATTAGCATAAAAACATTAGGGTTAGGTTTACTCTAAGCTTGCGCTCATTAACTAGAGTAACTTTGAATAACTGAGACTCTGTGGTGGCGTTATTCATCTTCTATGCTATTCTATCTCATTTTAGACCAAATACAGGAAGAAAAAGTGACTTATTCTGTCCATGTTGCTTGAAAAAAAAAACTGTATATTTTGGAAATACTGTGGTTCTTATTCCCTTCCAAGGCACTAATAGCCAAAATGAGCAGGCAATGTTGCTGGAAAAAGGGATGTCTGGGTGCTTATTATGGAGCTGCTACCTTAGTGACCCAATTTCAGATCAGGACAAAACAATTGATGGAGAACTTGGCTTCCCTTGCCCTGCCCTCTATGTTCAATATCAACTTATTGCTAAACTTAACCATGTTTTTATAAGAAATAATATACTGAATTCAAATCATTAAGTCAATGTAGGCATATTTGTCCGGCTTTTAAATGTTCCCAGCACCTAATCAGGACTGGGGAACTTAAGTCAGTTCTTGCTTTCAAATCAGGAGCAAGGCAATTTTTACTCTAAACAAGCAACATCTTTTTCGACAAGATAACATTTATGAAGATAGATCAGAGAAAGCAAAAGATGTGCCTTCTTTTGCTGAGTAATTATATTCAAGTCACTAATCAAGTTAGGCTGCGGATTGCATAGCAGCCATCCAAAAAAGACGTGTGTGCATACACAAAATAAAACATGGAAGTCAAATTAAGTAAGCAGCGTGGGCTGTTGAACCCTCACTTAGCGCAACAGCATTTCCTCTTGTTATATTTTAGAGACAAAAACACTTGGACTGATTGGTTCAGGAATAAATGATCTCTAATTAGTCTAAGTGCTTCAGAGGGAATATTTTAAGGAGGAGAAGGCCTGAATAGCTAGGTTTCATGTTAACATAAAAAGAGCTAATAAATAGAAGTATTTTTTGTCCCCCTCCTCCCTCTCAAATAGTAAGCTGAGGAGACGTTCAAAGATGGAAGGTGGGTTGGTGGTGTCGTTTGTCTGAGATCCATGACTGACTCCTCTTGTAGTTAAATCAATAAACCATGAAGCATGAACACTTAAAAAGGAAAAGTCTGGGATCAGACAGTTTGAAAATGTGAAGATCAGATATTGTATAATTCTGTATTTGTTATTCAAGTCACACGCACCAGGAATCAGAGCGATAAAAAGGGAACGGTATCACGGTAACCAGCCCAGCTCTCTCCTTCTTTCTCTCTCTCTTTCAGCAGAACAATTACTTTGTGGAACAATTACATTCGATATGAGCATAGAAATCAGTCAGGTGAATAATATAGCACAAGACAGATTTAACACGTACGATCCTTTACAAGTTCAACTGAACAGATGAGATGAGAGACCCTACAGAAATATCTTCGCTTCTCTTTGCTTGTTGATTGTCATATTATTAAACACACAATCTGATCAGTTTGGTCCTTTTCACACCATTGTATTCTTTATGATGTAAAACTTATCCTTGACAATTTTACATGTGTTCTATATAAATTTTTCCAGTGAAAAAGGATTAATAAAACTCAGACTTTACTCTGAGTCAATAGCAGTATGTCTAGTCTGGAGCAGGGGTCACCAACCTTTTTGAGACTGGGAGCTACTTCACGGGAACAGAGCAACACAAAGGGCTACTTGTTTGATACAGACATAAATTTTCTTGGCTCAGCCTTTATAACAATAGTATATATATGATTACATGCTGCCTGATCATATTAATGTCAGGGACTACTGACAATAGTTATCAGTAATAATTTACTATGACAGCTATGGTTAATAGCTATTATGTGATCAGAAGTTCTTAGTTCAGAGTTTTAAGTTTGATTCCCTGTAGCACACATCAGTGTGAGTCTGTGTGGGTGAGCACACCAAAGCCTAAATCTTATTGGTCAAAATGAATGAGCAGAGATTGAACCTCCAGTTTTTCTAAGATACCGCCTGAGCTTTTTACAGTGTGTGCGGTTCTGGCGGGGTCGCCGGTTTATTAGCTTTTTTTCCTGGTTTCGCTGACTTAAAAGAACTTAAAAGCTGATGGGTCACCCGTTGGCTGACACCAGCAGATGTCGAAAAAAAGAATGTCCGACAGATCGGAAGGTACGCACAAAACTATCACTGCACCTGACAAGAGCACGCCTCTCCAACGCGCATCATGTGTGCGTCGCACAAAACCAGCACAAACCTAAACCACTAAAGCAGCGCACTCCCCCCCTTTAATTTTTTTTTACACAAACAATGCTAAATAATAAAAATATGGAAGCGAAGCCACGGAAAGAGGATAATGTTGATTCCCAGGTTCAGGTGGTGTCAGACGTCCAAAGGAGGAGAAGGTGAAGCAAAGTTTGCTTAATTTTTACTCTTTTGGGGAACGTTTCGAATTGTTTAATTCAATCTAGTCAAGCGGCAGATGCCCGCTAACAGGTGACCCGCCAGCTCTCCAGTTCAGGAAACATCAAAGCAGCTCATAAACCGGCGACCCGCCAGAACCACACAGGGTAAAGCTAATCCAAACTGCTCTTAGAACTACGGGAGGTTCAAACTCTGCTCATTCATTTTTTAGCTTACAGAAAAAGTGGCAAGCCATCAAATAAACAAAAGCAAACTGACCAAGAAGATTTAAGCTTTGGCGTGCCCTTTGACCCCCACAGACTCAGATGTGCGCTACGTACAAGATGTTTTGACACATAAGATTTTTTTTTTCTCCACAGTTTTCTTAATTGTAAAGAAGGTTCGATAATAAAAATTTTAGAAATTATTCTTTCCTTTTTTTACTTCAAGGAAAAGCTTAAGGTAGGCAAAGTGCAGCCGTACAGCTACTGCCCTCCGATAATATCCTGCAGGTGTGACTTCCTCCATTCAATGTACTAAACATGGCTAATAAATAAAATAAATAGGTAAAAAGCTTATTTTAGGGATAGGGCTACTGCTACTGGGAGGCAGTCCACTGCTAATGTTTGTGTTAATGTTTTACTTTTTTTTGTCATTGGTGATAAAAAAAATGATATTTTTTTTTTACACAAAAGTAAAAATCCAATTTATACTTTGTGGCATCTCATTAACAGGAAAAAAAAAAAAAAAACGCTCATCCCTTAACACCAAATTAATAACAATACTGGAAAGTGTCTGAAGATAATTAAACGGGGCTTGTCGAGTCAGATACTAAAAGTTCTGACTTTTAGTATCAGAACTAAAAGTCAATGGTTTTAGTTCTGATACTAAAACCAAGTCAATGGTTCTGATACTAAAAATTAGCAATAATGCTAATTATTAGCCAACCTATGTGGAGAATTACAACCATGTTGACTAACATGGACTTATATAAGCTAAAATTAGTCAAAAATAAGTCTAACCAATAAATTTTTTTTGGTAATGTTAATGCACCGCCTTGCTATCCAATGCATTGCTACACTGAATTCAAAGTTTGTAGCCAAAAGCATCAACATGCGGCAAATATTGTCGGGTCTGGGAGTCGAACCCGCGATGGCCACGTCGAGGACTCAAGGCCTCCAAATGTGGGTCGCGCTAACCCCTACGCCACCATTGCGCATCCCGACAATTGTCTTCTTTGAAGACAAAATAAAATGTACAACACATTTAAAACTGCTTCTTGTGTAAACCTTTCCTCCCAAGATCAGAATCTGAAAATAACTTTACATCCCGTTTCCACTAGCATGTGGGCATGTCGTATTCAATCAACTACTTCATTTTTTTTTCTGGACTTTTCAGCAAGAAAAAGAAAAAAAAAAAGTATTTCAAGGCAGTTTTTATTTTGTATTTAATGACTTTTCTGAGTCAAAGCTAACAGAAAAGAGTACACTGAAGTACAAGTGAGCTAAAGTAAATCATTTTGACATTTACAATAGTTAATTAACTAAATGAAGCCCTAATGAATAGGACATAATGATTTTATTCAAGACTGACCGTGATATGAAGTGTCATGCTTGGCTATGGAACAAAAACTTGTACATTTAAGGAATGTAGTTTCTAGTTCAGTGATGAAAAAACGTGCTTGTCTTGCTTTCCTGTCACAATCTTTACACACAGCCCCATGTAAGAAAGAAAACGGTTCCCCTAGTTACAGCCACAGCACACTTTATTAAAGTGTCATGCTTCAAGAAACTTGGCTCTAACGGTTCAAGAGACATTAAATGGTCTCCAGTGTTTCTGTTACTATGAAAGACCTACAATTTTGAGTTCTCTTGAACTGCAGGATGGATCACAAAGCTACTTGTGATCACAGGTTGTGTATAGAGAAATACAGCGCCATGCAAGTGTTTGAAAAGTATTTGCAAAACTATTTGCTACCTTAAAAATCATTTATTAAAGAAAGGACCAACTGGATCCTACAAAGAAATGTAATGGCCTGATTTATTAAATCATAAAATGATAAAATTTCAGGGTCAGTTTTGTTAATCACAGGCCTAAAAAAAGCCCAACGAATCTCTTAAATGTACCTTGCTGACAACATGAAGTAGGCTGGAAAAAAGGAAAACAAAGTGGCTCTTTTGGAAAGCAGAGTGGGACAAAATTAATCTAAAGCGATGTGAATGACACATTGGAAGTTCTTGCAAATGCTTACTTTTTCCACATGGGTCCCAGCTGATTTGGGTAACAGTCTTCCCCTAATAAATGCAACAATTTATATGCTGCATTTTATATTTACTGTAGTTATTTTTGTCAATAAAATTTACTGATAAAATACAAAAAGAAACCTGCAACGGGGAGCAAATACGTTTCCACATCACCTGAGGCGTATCTGACATCGGAGAGTTCTACACAGGAAGCTGTTCCTGCTAGAGTCCTCAAGGACAAGGTAGAAATAGCCATCTCAGCAAGCCTCGTTTTTCCCTGTCTGAATTTTAGAGGATGGTTCCATTACACATCAAAGCAAGTGTGTTTTTTTTTTTATCTTGTAAACACATGCATACTGCTAATTACACAGCATGTCACCTTAAAAGAATTCCACCTCCATCAAAGTCACGACTGTTGATAGACAACCATTTTTGCTCTCCTTTTCTGCACTTCTCTCGCCAAGACGGGATTAAAAGCTGGTTATTGTTCAATTCCCTTAATGTCGCCTCTCTGCCGCCTGTCATTTTGTGCTAATTAAATTTTTTCCAGGGCATTGCTGTATTGGCTGTCTGACAGGTAACAATATAAAGCGTGACCTCCATTGCATTATTACCCTTCCGACAGCTCCGAAATTTCTGCCAGTGGGGGAAGTGTGGGACGAAGGCAAGACAGTTCCCCAACTTGCATCAAGTGGATGCACTTGTCAGGTTGTGTCAAGTCAAATGTTATCAAGCAAATTCGCATCTACTCATTGTGCTAGCAAGAAAACAGAGAAAAAAAGCCAGTGAACTATCATTTTTATGCATTCTTCTTGCGTAGATTTGAAAAATATAAAGATTACGTGTAAAATCTGTGAGAGATTTTCAAGCTTCCTCCCAGTGACGGAAATTTGAGGTTGACTCATCTCTTTGAGTAGGAGGCGAGAGCTGGGGCTTTTGGGAGCTTCTGCAAGCAACAAGGTATGTTTTTGTGTAAGATTCCTGCTTCAGGATGACTCCGCAATGAAATATGCATGACTATGACGGTAGTTGAATAAAATGTTTATGTAAGAATGGGAAAATGCTCATTAAGGACATCGACGCCACAGCTTCACCCAGAATCCTCCTTTTTCCCTGTCTTGTCAGAGGCTGCTTTTTCCGTCACACTCGCCTCTGCGTGTGTATGGGTGTGTGAAAGCAACAATGTGTTAGAACAAGCAAGCACTATGTTCAATTGTCCATTCACTAAGCTCAGCAGGGTGTGAGGGCTCCTCTGGACAGCAGGTCCAACACACTAACTGGTTGTCGGAATTCTTTTCAGAGCCTGAAATATTTCTGTGCAGCGGTGGTAAAAGTGCTCAATTTCTTTTTATGTAGTCTCAAACTGCTAATTTGTACACGTTTCTTCTCTTTGCACAAAACTAAGCTGTTGCTGTACACTTCTGGGTAACGGTTTGGTTATTTCCAAAAACCATTTTGGATCATTTGAAGTGTAGAAACTGAAGGAACATCACTCATCACTCACTAAAGTAACCCCATTTACTGTAATAGGATGCTATGTGTCTTCTAGTTTAAACAGAGGTAATTTTCAGGAGAATTTTCCACTTGATTTTGAACAACATTTGTAGGAGGAGGAATATTGTTGCTTTTCTGGTAAAGCCAAATGCACGTCATGTTAGGCCAACATATGTTTATGGTTTTATTTAAAGACCACAATATAGTCCTTTACAGAAGTATATGGATACATATCGTCTTGTAGAGATGGATCTGTGTAGGTTTGTCCCACAGACCCATTCCTAATTACCCGCAAGATAATGGGATTTTACTTTTCATACAAGAACAAATAGTCAGAAACTGCCAGAAATTTAGCCCTGCTGCACATTTAGACCCTTATTTGATAATAAAATACTCACTCAACGAGAAGTCATACCGAAGAAAGAATGGGCTCATCATGAAAATGAAAATGATCAAGCTTTATTTGCTCTTCATTACATTGTGAGGAAAGACCTTTTGGCAGCGCTCAGGTAGTGCCCTGAGATGAATCTCCTGTCCTGTTAATGAGAGTATTCAAGCTGCGACAGCTGTGCAAAGAGCAAACACAATTATGCATCACCCAGAGGATGATCCAAGTAGGCAAAAACACAAGTAAGCATAATTCATTGATGCTGACCTTTTGGTTACCTCTTACTTTGACTGACTGGAACAAAGAAAAATAGCTTTTAATGAGTTCCAAATGATATTTGATACTGTTCGATGTTCTTTCAAACAACATTGTAATGGTGGACGGCTCTGCATTACCATCTCCTATATCACAACATAGCTAATCCTTTTTGTTTTAATCTTTTCATAAACCGTTTGTTGTCGTAGGTTCCAAAATCTCAAGATATTTTGTAGTACATCTGGATATTTGTTTTTCGTGTAGAGCTTTTCATTATATTAAGAAGGATCACAGTGAATTTATGGAATAAAGAAGTCAGACTTGAAATATGAATCCAAAATTCAGAGACAGGAAGAAGGAATGTCCACAGTTGGATCCACGAAGGGGCTGACAAGACAGCTGGGTGACAGACGGGCGGACGTATAGATGTTCCTTACTTAAACATGGAAGATGCTTAAACCAAATTCCTTACGATTGAGATGAAACAATGGGGATTGTTCTGATCCCGAGTTGCTCAAGCTCCGAAACAAACATTATTTGGTTACATAAGAGGTTGAACTGGGATCATCTCTTTCTCTCACAAAAAACAACATATGGAAACATACCTATGTGCATCTCTGGTATCAAGAGGTAGTTTGCCATTTATGTTTGTATAAATGGCAAACTATTGCCATTTATACAAATATTTGCTCCACTAGTGGACAATTTTCCGCAACATGTAACAATCAAATGCTGATGTTAGCATAATAAAGATTAATCAACATACAAAATTTTTAGCTCAACAAGAGATAATAGTCACTACAAAAAAAAAAATATATATATATATATATATATATATATATATATATATATACACACA